>APFE030802964.1:0-26848 GCA_000404065.3 Pinus taeda
ATTGCAGCAGGTGGTTTTCACCCACATTGGGTTTCCACCTTATATCTTGTGTTCTTGTGTGTGATTGTCTTCTGCTCTATTTTTCTGTTCCTGGTTACTGTTTATATGATCTTGATGCATAGATTAATGTTCAACATCTCTAGAATATTGTCAATTATAAGTATGTATGGTATACGCAGGTTTCCTTATCTGTAGTTGCATATATATGCGGTTTTCTCTAACTGAAGTAGCGTATATGTTCTAGGTTCGAAAAAGAAAATAATTGACCAGAGAGACTAATTCACCCCCCCCTCTCAGTATTATTTCCAACACTATCTATAGACGAATTTATTCAAGAGATCTTGTCTTTAGAGGAGAGACCTTGGGAAACCTTTAATTCGGACATGACACTTCTAAAAGTCCTCTCTTTTGAGCCATGTGAGGTTTTTCCCCAAATTTATATAACTATCCAAACTCTGGATTTGCAAGGGAACTTGGGAAATCTTTCAAAGGCTATGCTTATTGATATCTCAGTCAAAATGGGTATCATTGAAAACATTCAAATTGAAGCTAATTGCAATCCTGAGGAGATTGTGAGCTTCAACTACCGTATTAAGGACTTCCACAATGTTTTCCCTTGGCCTTATGAGGCAATTTTCAACATAGATGCTTCTACTATCAAGCATAAGATCAAGTGTCCAAGCATTATTTTTATTGTAATTGTTTTTTTTGTTAATTTGAAAACCTCGAGTCTCCTTATTTAGGCTCGTTAAAGTACCATGAAGAAGAGTGAGCATTCTTTTTATGGTGTTTTTCTTGCTCATTAATCTGAAAATCCTCGACCCTACTTATTTGTGATTGTTAAACTACTACAAAGAAGATATGAGTGTGTTATTTTTTGAGACTTTTTCTTTCTCTTAAAACAAAAAATCCCCAAGTTACCGTCTTCGGGCTCGTAAAACTCCTACGAAGATGATATGAGCACTTTATTTTTTGGGACCTTTTCTCTCTCTTCAATAGAAAAAATCCCTGAGTTATCTTCTTCAGACTCATAAAACATGTATGGAAAAGACTTGAGCGATTCTCTTATCTCTTTTTCCTCGCTCATTAAACTGAAAAAGACATATCGAGTTTTCTTCATTTGACTTGTCACAATTTTACGAAGATCTATTGATTTTTCCTTGTGTGACTGATTAAAATTTCACAAAGAATATTGAGTTTACTCCGTGTCCTTGTACTCGTAATAAAATGAGGCAAATGTCTATTGAGCATGGTTTTATCGCTTTATCCAGACTTGGTACAATAACTTATAGAAAAGGAATTGTGTCAGGTAGTATTAAAGGTTTGTTGCACCATGTTATCAGCCACGACAAAGGGACCCCACTCAAGTTTCTCTTTAAGATCTTCTCAGAATATCTAAATATGAAAAGACCACTAATTTTACCCACCTGGACTCATTAGACTTAATGAGATGGGGAAAAATTCAACAAAATAGTGAACCAATATCTCTATTTAGAAGGATTTTTTGGCAGCAGTCATTCCCTTGAACATGGTTCTCCCTTAGCAAACTTTTTTTTTTAGCCTCTCAGATGAACCTTACAATCGTATGAGTTTAGCCTTTATATACTTTGATTTTCCTGCATCCCTGTATCCTAACACTCTTTGGTATTCATGAGTCTATGCTTCGTGGTAAACTTTTATGTCATGCCTTCTATTGTTCAATGGATGCCTTCTATTGTTCAATGGATCCACCTATCCTCTGCTTGTTATATCAACCATCGACCATATACTTCCATCATTGCCTATGTCTATTTGACCCATTGCTCAAAATTTATCTCCAAAACAAATCATTCTTGTCCCATTTCATTTCGAGTGATGTGGGACACCTTATTTCGTACCTTTAAACATGTCTCTTCCTATCGACTTAAACACTCTATCTAGGAAGCAGATTCAAAAACATATAATTACCTTGGAAATTACAGTTATTAGTCACAGGTTACCTTGTTTTTTATTGGGGGTTTTCATCATTGGATGAGAAAATATCGATTCTACGAGCGTTCGATGAAAACATCATTCTTCACACTCGTTATATTGTACTACACATCTTGGAGACCATCATCATTACCAATGTCCATCCTCGCGCCTGTTTACAATTTTCATTATTGACTTGGAAACAGACAATTTCTCACATGTTCGACATCAACTCCTTTATTCACATGTGCTGAAATATGATGTTCAAATAAATCCATGACTAAGACCTTGGGTAGAGGTTCACATCACACAAACTTGTTTCCACTCCCAAGCTACGTATATTGATTTTGAAGACAACTCCTCACGATCATCATATTATGAAATAGTTCCACATTATACTTATCGGTGGAAATGATTGTCATACCTCTTTTGATAAATCAGTTTGAAATAGCTACTGAGAATGGGAATGCCTGACTCGAGACATAATACTATATTTTTGGCATATGTGGTTTGTTTCAGGTTTCCCACAGTCTTAAAGCTCTGATCCTCTCTATCTCTTTCCAAACAAAATTTATAAAGTATTTCAGCCATCTCTAACCTCACACTTTAGGGGGCATCTATTATATAGGAAAATGACCTCCTCGTCAGCTTTGAGGAGAAATACAGTTTGGTTAAAGACATGACCTAATTCTCAAGCCTATTTTCCAAGGTAACACACTTTTGAAATAGGAAAGAGGAGTTAGGATGCTCCCCATGCACTAGCCAAGGGAGTTAGTCCATAGGTTAACTCACTGTTTTGCCTAAAGGGCAGGGTTAACCAAGATTTGTGATATTTTGTAGGTCAAAGAATGCGTTGAATGATTGGAACTCCATTTTTCACTCAAATGTCAGCCCCAAAAAGCAGGACACATCTACCTTCGACCTAACTAAGGACAATGTTATTTCTAACAGAGTCTCATCGAAAGGGAAAGAGTAATAAAGTGAGGAAACGTCCTAGCTTTTTACTTAAAGGAGCCCATGAGGCAATTAGCAAGGATAAGTCTCTCATCATCTATATGTTGGATGCTTGAGCATTGTGGTCGAGGTCAAATGGTTGTCAAATGATTCTCAAAACTTTGTATGAGATATAGTTGTTATGACGCCAAGAGGTAGAGAGAGAGAGAGAGAGAGAGAGAGAGAGAGAAAGTGGAGCTTGAGGACTAGAGGAATCTTGATCCAGCCAAGATGGTTGTAATCATTATTCTTTAGTCTAATAATATAGATCTGTTGTTGTTTTGTCTACTTGATGGTGTTAATTTAGTGTTTATATACATGTTGATTCAATACCATAATTTATAAGTAGCTTAGATGCATGTTGTTTTATATTTTTATATATGAATGCCTTAATTACCAAAGTTTATATGTTGTAGGATTACTCTTCATCTTTTTTATGTGGAGGTGTTGTTCTAGGAGCTAGCAAAGGCATCTTCTTCTTTGCTACATTGTGTTCTTTAGTAGGTTTGCACGAAGGACTGAGGTAATATCACTTCTTAGTTTTGATTATTATGCATTGATATAGATATATTTATACTACTTTGTGAAAGTTTCACTTAATCTAAAATACTCTACCTTGGATCCCAAGAATATCCTTGAGGGTATTCCAGCCACAACTAATTGTGTGTTAATCCCTATAACAATCAACAACAAAGGCACAACGCTTCTCACCAGGTAAATCAGGGACAGTTTTCTTCAAGAATGAAGAGAGATCACCAAGTAAATCAGGGGCAATCTGCTTCAAGGATAAACATAAGCTACAACAGACCACAGGTAAATCATTCTCAATTTGACTCAAGAATGAATGTCAATGAAAAATACAATCGTTTGGTCCACAGGGTTCACAATCCCAGGAATTTCTTCAATGGCCAATGTTTTTGTTATCAAAACTTTGGACACAAAGAAGCTCAGTGTGTTGCCTACAAACTATCATGACTAGATAAACTCAAAAACAGAGGAGTATGACTGGGATCATGAAAAGAACCTACAATAACTTTTATGCTCTTGAAAATGAAATAGAATGTTCTATTTGTAATAATTTTGGTCATGAAGATTTTGAATGCAGGAGCAGGGTTTAGCAGCCAACTCAGAAGGAGAAAGCCTCAAATATCAAAACATGGAGAACGAAAGAACCAAAACCAGAAAGATGTGGTATAGCCTTTTATGCAGAAGGGCAGGAAAATCAATGGTACATTGACAGTGGACGTTCAAAACATATGACAGGTGATAAAGAAAGACTTCAGTCATATAGTGCCTTGGAGAAGGAGAAGAAGGTCTCATTTGGAAATGACACCCCTGCACTCATAAAAGGTAAAGGTTCTATTCTTTTAAAAGAAAAGGTCAAAGCAGTAAATGTTATGTATGTTGATGGCTTAAAGCACAATCTATTGAGTGTCAGTCAGATGTGCAATCAAGGAACAGAGGTAATATTTTGATCAAATGGATGTAGTGTTCGTGATCTTGATACAAGAGAAATAATGATCAAAGGCATAAGAAATCCAAATAATCTATACATATTCAAAGAAGGAAAACAACAATGCTATCTAAGCAAGAATGATGAACAATGGCTATGGCATCGGAGGTTGGGGCATCTAAGCTTCTCATAGATAAGGAAAGCATGCAAATACCAGGCAGTTCGTGGTCTTCCAGACATCATAATTCCAGATAATACAATATGCAAATCATGTCTGTTTGGTAAGAAAACCAGAACTAACTTCCCTGAGAAGGAAGGATCAGCTAGCAGTCCACTTGAGCTTGTCCATATTGATGTATGTGATCCATCTAGGAAAAGGTCACCTCGCGGAGAAGAATACTTTATATTATTCATTGATGAATATTCAAGGATGGTTTGGATAGGATTGATGAAGCACAAAGATGAAGCCTTCGAAAAATTCAAATCCTTCAAAGCTTTGGTTGAAAACGAATGAGATCACAAAATTAAATGCCTCAGGTCTGATAGAGGTGCGGAGTTTACCTCAAATCAATTTTTCGATTTTTTTTAAAGATCATGGAATAAGAAGATAATTCTCTACAACCAGGACTCCTCAGCAAAATGGAGTAGTGGAAAGGATGAACAGAACAGTTCAACAAATGGCTCGTGCTATGCTTGATGAGTCTGGAACTCCCGCAACTTTCTGGGGTGAAGCCGCATTTGCTGTAGTTGTTATTCTCAACAAAACAAATGTCGGGGTGAACAACACTCAAACCCCTCATGAGCTATCGTATGGTGAGACTCCTTCGGTAAAATATTTCAAAATTTTTGGGAGTAAATGCTACATCAAAAATATTGATGAAAATCTTGGCAAGTTTGAACCCAGAGAAGATGAAGGCATTCTTCTCAGTTACTCTCCCCACAGCAAAGCATACAAGTGTCACAATAAAAGGCTTGGAAAAATTGTTGAAAATATTATTGTAGTGGTTGATGAAGATGAAAACACTCCTAGGCAGGTAAGATCTGAAGATTTTGAAGATGAAGAGGACTATCCATCTACATCAAATCAGATTCATGATGAAGAAGACGAGACCTATGAGGCACCAGAAGAACAGATAAGGATAGAAGAAAAGACTCCATCCAGGTACGTTCAGAAGAATCATCCAGAATCTCAGATTTTGGGGCAGAAAGAGGCTGGTATACAAACAAGAAGAAAAATAGCAGAAGCTTCAAGCTATTTGGCATTACTCTCCTCCACTGGGCCACAAAATGTAAAAGAGGCATGCAAAGATGAATGCTGGGTCAAGGCAATGGAAGATGAACTTGAGCAGTTGAAAAGAACAACACTTGGGAGTTGGTTCCTAGACCAAAAGAAAAGAATGTCATAGGGACAAAATGGATATTCAAAAACAAGTTGAATGAAAATGGGGAAGTTGTTAGAAATAAGGCCAGACTTGTTTGTAAAGGGTATGCTCAACAAGAAGGAATAGACTTTGAAGAAAATTTTGCTCCCATTGCTAGACTTGAGGCCATCAGAATGTTCCTTGCTCTCTCTAGCTTTTAGAAATTCAAAGTATTTCAAATGGATGTGAAATCTGCCTTTCTGAATGGAGACTTAGAAGAAGAAGTGTACATTGAGCAACCAGATGGATTCTTTCTTGGAAATGATCCAAAACTTTTATGCAAACTTAAGAAGGCTCTCTATGGTCTTAAATAGGCTCCAAGGGCTTGGTACAATCGTTTAGACAAATACCTTCATCAACAAGGTTTTTCAAAAGGATCAGCATATAGCAATCTTTATATAAAAATTGAAAATGACAAATTGCTAATACTGGTTATGTATGTTGATGATATCATATTTGGCAGCAATGAAGAAGCTATGAGTCAACATTTTTCCTTGGTGATGCAGAAATAATTTGAAATGTCCTTGATTGGAGAGTTGACATATTTTCTTGGTTTACAAATCCAACAAAATGAAGGCGGTATATTTTTATCTCAAACCAAGTGCCTCAAGCAGATCTTGAAGAAATATGGGATGGAGGATTTGAAACCTGTATGTACCCTGATGGTGACAGGATGCAGCCTTAGCGCAAATGATGACTCGGCAGTAGTGCATCAACCAACCTATAGATCTATGATTGGTAGTCTTCTCTATCTAACAGGAACCCGACCAAACATCATGCATGCAGTGGGAATAGTTGGAATATTTTAGGCAAATCCAAAGGAAATTTTCAAGTATCTTCAAGGAACTCAAAACTATGGTCTATGGTATCCTAGAAATACAGATCTCACTCTTCATGCTTATACAGATGTAGATTGGGCTGGAAGTGTGGATGACAGGAAAAGCACTAGTGGAGGTGCATTCTTCATGGGTCCTAGATTGGTATCTTGGTTCAGTAAGAAACAAAGTTCCATTGCATTATCTACAGCTAAAGCAGAATATGTAGCTGCTGCATCTTGCTGCACACAACTCCTTTGGATGATGCAAACATTGCAAGATCTCCAAGTGACTTGTACTTCACCTATTTCCATTTATTGTGATAATACAAGTGCAATCAGTATTTCAAAGAATCTTGTCATGCACTCAAAGACTAAGCACATACCTATCAAGTATCATTTTCTCTGGGAACAAGTGCTTGAAAAAAAAGTCAAGTTGGAGTATGTTCCATCTAAGGAACAAGTGGCTGATATACTCACCAAACCTTTGCCCAGGGAGACATTTGAATACCTCAGACAGAAGCTGGGGGTTGTTGATGCATCATCGTGCTGTTGAATCTTGTCTGATGTACGCAGGTGGATACACGTACATTTGCCGGTCTATGTGGGTCAATTTCTGGGTGAAGAAAGTCCGATATGGGTCCGTCAGAGACCTTCTGGCACAGGTTCAGGGGGAGCATATATTATTCTAATTATGCATTGTTGGAATTATCTTCGAAGTTCTTGGTTTCATGTCACAAGAGTTTTTGGTGGAGTAGATGCTGAACGAGATCTATGTGTACTGGTCTGAAGCCGTTACTTACAGTCAGGGGGAGCATGACCAACATTTCAGCCAATTAGAAATTTCAGCAGGTGCTAAGGGGGAGTATGGTTAGCAGAATGAGGTCCGCCCTTTGCCCTTGATGTCAAAAGGGGAGAGTGATTGGATGTTGTTGCCGTCAAGTCCAAAGGGGGAGATTGTTGGCATTATGATGCATATGTTGTACTTTATGGCAACCCACTCATCTCATATGATAAATTATAAGTGCAACAATGTTATTTTTTGGTTCCGTAGGTGCATTGATCAAAAGATGCGGTCATCGACAGGTTGCGTAGGAGGACCGTTGAAAAGGTGTGGACATGTTCGCAGGACTTTCACACAAAAGGTGCGAACCTAAAATACACGAACTTTCATGTAGAGAAAATCACACATCTTATGTTTGGTCCATGGTGTTTAGTCCGACATCTTTGATCCTATGGTTTTGGTCCGTGGTTTTGTATCTCAAATATTGAACCCAGGTTTTGGATCCATAGTATTGTTTCTCAATGGTTTTGATCCATGGTTTGAGTAAGGCCTTGGCTATAAAAATGGAAAGGAGATCAGTTGGGCTAGTACAAGTGTGTTGAATATCTTAAGGAGAGTAAGATCTGAATTTCTGATAATTGGTTGGTGAGATATAGTTGAACCTGAATCAAGAAGAAACTGGAGCATTATAAGTTAGATCTACTGATGGGTCGAGATCTCTTTGGCGCTTGAACGAATCTATGAATTTGAAGGTCTGGGGTATATTTGAAGACTAATAAACTGTTTATATCCGGAGGTTCGTAGTGCCAGAGAAGGTGTAGGTGCGGAGGTGCGTAGCACTAGAGAAGGCGCAGGTGCGGAGGTGTGCAGTAGCAGTGAAGGTGTAGGTGTGGAGGTGCGTAGATCAGAAGACGCCGCAGGTGCAGAGGTGCACAGAGCACAAATAGTGTGGGTACGAAGCTGCGCAAATCACAGACAGCGCAGGAGCGAAGCTACGCAGGCCACAGATAGAGAAAGTATGGGCATCCGCAGGTTACTACTGGTGAAGTTGTGGACTTTTTTTTGAAGTATATTTTAACTGATTTTGTCTATTGCTGTAGTGTTCTGGGTATAGACTTGGTGTCTGGTTATTGGTACTGTTTGTCTGATTACAACATTCTGAGAAGTTATTGGTTAATTGATTGATGCACATATACTTGATGATTACTTGGATCCAGTCTGAAAATTGATGAAACGTGGTCCCTTGAAGGAAAGATAAGGTAGTAGCCTTCTGTAGGTCAGCACCTATGTACTAGTATCTTAGCTAGGTCAAGAGCTAAGGGGGTTGTAGCTCCCTTCCAGGAGAAGCTGGAAAACAAGAGAGGGTTGTAGCTCTCTGCAGGTTGCAACCTGCGTACTGGCAAAGGACTGCACCAATAGAAAATCATTGTAAAAAGAAGTTTCTAATTGAAAGAAGATAGAGACAAATTGCAGCAGGTGGTTTTTACCCACATTGGGTTTCCACCTTATATTTGGTGTTCTTTGGTGTGACTGTCTGTGTTTCTTGTTCCTGTTTATAATTATATGATTCTGACATACAGATTAATCGTTAACATCTAAAGAATAAATTACATTAAAATCTGGAAGGTATATACAAGTTTCATTAGTCAGATTTGCAAGTGTTTATTGAAAAAGATTTGATAATACTGATTCACCCCCCCCCTCAATATTATTTCCAACAAAAAATAATTTTATTTTTCTTCTTTTCATTAATTACATAAAATAATGATTTACTCGTCATTATGACGACCAAAGCTAGTTACATATTTCAACATCTTCATGGGCTTGTCACCAAGGGATGTTAATATTGCAGATTATTTTATTATTTGGGACTCAATTAGGCAAAATTAGGCAAATCGAAATCCTTAGTGATTGTATAAATAGAAGCGAGATGCTTCATTCTCTCATCATCACTTGGATTGAATTAGTATCTCTTATGAGATTTTCACACTTTTTTTTGGGATGAATTTTTGGAGCATTTCTTTATGCACTATGATGTTTGGATTTCGCTATTATCTTTGGAGCTTCTCTAATGCAAAGTTGATAAATGGACATACTCTCTCTCTCTCTTGTAAGTCAAAATTTTGATATTATTCTTATTATCTTACTAGGTAACTGCATGTATGTTGTTATGTTTATTCTTGTATGGGTTAAATGTAATGCAAAATTCTTCTGGGACTTTGAATAAGTGATTAAATGCATGCATTGACCTTTGAGGGATTGGGCGAATGTTCCTAGAGGCACCTCTTAGGTTAAAAAGCTCGAAAATTTGTCTCCTTCACAAATTTGAAGTATAAATCTCTATTGATCTAGTTGTTGCCCTTGGAGAGGCTAGAAAAGATCAATTAGGGCTCCTTATCTCATGAAATTTCATGATCTATGTGTATCTTGACTCCATTAAAACCAAGAAATAAGGCATTGATCTTTATATCCCTTTGGTGGTCAATTGAACATTTCTTTTCTTCATTTCTTCCAATTCTAGGCCTAACCCCAGAAGGTCTCCTAGGAATCACCCGAAATTGTTTTTAGCCATCCAAAACCCTTGCAAATCGGTCCACTACTGCATTGTAGTTTTCTCAAGAGGTTCTAAAAATTTCAAGCAATTTTAATGGTGGAATATCGAGATATAGCAAGCCCTAGCCACAAGTTCATTTGTTTCCCTAGGTTGATTTTGGGTTAGGGACCTCATTAGGATCATTACATCTAAATATAAAAAGAAAATTTGTCCTTTGATTCTCTTCTCTTCGCTAATTATGTCAAGCCCCTCCTTGGTTGATCAATTCCACCTTGACCTAATTTTGGGTCTGCTTGGTCCTGTGTGGTCCCATAACTTTACAACTTTAACTCCGTAAAGATAACATAAAGACCAAGTATCCATAAGGATTTCTAGGCCTAGGAATAAACTTTATGAAATACATTCCCAAATCCAATCCTCAAGAATCATTTTAGCCCTTCCTAGAGAGCCTATCACTTTTATTTCTAAGCAAGAAAGCAACGCAATTGAGTCTCTCTTACGAATAAGCCTTGGGAATCACCCTTTATCCTATCATTGACACATCCATTATTGTGATTCCTCTTATACTAGGTCTCCTCCCACAAATAAAATTTTGTAAAGAGCAAGGAGCCTTAGCTAAGGTGAGAGTAGACTATCGCTACATTGTTTCCCTTGACCTAGTAGTTTCCCTATAGGATCCCCTCCTAGGACCCCTGCTAGTTTGAGTTGTAAAATTTACCAGTTTACATATTCCCCTAATTATTCATATCCATTATTTTAGATGATTGTCTTTGGTCATTGAGATTTGCACCCTGTTACCCAACAAATTGGGTAACCCGATAGGAGAAAAATTTACTTTCAAAACTAGTCGGTCAACCAGATAGCTAGCAGTCCCTACTAACCACTACTAGTTGATGATATTCCATATGTCTCCACTACTTTCATTAGCCATTTTCTTGTCACCCATCCAACATGAGCACATGGATGAAGGTGGGTATCCACTCAAAATGTACTTTAGTAATTTTGCAATTGGGTGCTTATACTTGTCTGTTTTTGGGCATTCAACATGGATTATGGGGTGATCTGACATATTGCTAGACTTTGACCATGATATTTTCCTCTCACCTTAAATGGGGGGTTAATCTTTGATCCTAGTCCAGTGGGACCTCCCTTAATAACCCTTTGGGTATACGAGGGGTAATACTTGGGAAGCACTGACTGAGATAACATAGTTTAATCTTCCCCTATATCAAAATTGACACCTTCAATCTTACATTACAAGCCCATATCTCTCCTCCATTTTTCAGGTTCAAGTGGTAATGAGTTCTTTGGGATTTGGCACCGATATGTCCACATAATTGGGTAGGGTATGGAAAAATTTCCCTGTGAGGTTGATGCAACCAAAAGAAACTAAAGACAATATAATTGTTAGAACAAAATCAAAGAAAGACAAATAAAAATGGGAATGATGGCCATGGTCATAAAAATTAACAAGTGGGAAAAATCCTAATATGAGCTCTACCTCACTCATGTGGCCATCACCTAGTTCCTTAGCACATGTTGCTCCATTACATCAAAAGAAGGAAACCCTGTATATCCCAATCCTGATGAATGATGAAATGAATCATCATTAAGGGGTAATACAATTGATACATGATTTAAAGCAAGCTCTAACCATTGAGCTATGAACAATAATACAACTAAAAATCCGGGAGAAGTAAAGACACACAAGAGATGTGGAAATACAAAGGCTGAGTTGGTAATTCATGCATCCACAAATGCTTCTTTATCACATCTATACACTCACGATGTGGAAACACCCATAAGTGTTTCCCTTTGACCATGACACTTGGCCATGAAGCTTTATCCCATTTATTATCATCATTATTATTCACCAACTTGAAGGGTGGGTCGAGTAAATGTTACTTCCCCTTAGTAGTTGGAAACATCTAATAAGATTGACCTTTAGCCACCCCTATTTAGGGAGAAAACACCATTGCGAGATGAGGGTCTTAATTTTGAAAGGGAATTCATGTTTGAAATATTAAATTTCCCATGCCATTCAAGTTTGGTTCGTTTATATGAAATAATGATCTTTGTCCTTGATGATTGGTCACTTTCACTAGACTCATTGTTATTGTCAAGTGGTTCAATAGCCTAGGTCTTGGGCACCTTCTTCACAGGTTCCTACACCTTCCAAAGAATTATATTGGCACAAAGAGTTGAAGTGTTGAGACTCTTGGTAATCCTCGCAACAACATCGAATGACATGTGTCCCAAGAAACCTATTGCACCCAGGATGTTGAATTTTTTATACCAAATTTGATGATTCTTCAGGATGATGGCCCTGGACCCAAAACGCCCCCAGGCTGACCTTGACACTAATTGATGGATGTAAGTGTTGGTCAAAGTTGTCATTGATGTTAATAAGGAATTGTTGGAGATGGAAAATATTCTCGTGATACATAAATAACCCGTGTTCCCTAACTTCTGTGATGGATGGAAAGCCTTTGTAAAAACCCTAAGTGCCCTAATCTTATTGAATTTTCCCTAAAATGATGAATCCTTATATCCTAGAAGCCTTAGCACCTTAACATGGTTAAAGATAAGCTATCCCTATGTATCCCTTATTGAAGATAATGAAACCCTTAGTTCTTGACCAAAAAGTATCAAAATACACAATAACCATAATTACTGTGAAAGGTTTTTAGGACTTCAAACATTTGAGAAGTAAATAGCTTGGACAAGTCTGGTTGAAGAGGATAGTGGAAACTGTAGATTCTGTTGTTACCATCAGCGCAAGTTACCCAAGTTTTTCTGAGACAAAGTTTCCCTAAAGTTAATGAAAACAACTTCAAATAAGAAAATTCATTACAACTTTGGTCTCAAGAGCATCCATAATATGGAGTTGAAAAACCTTGTATTTTGGTGCAATAATAAGTCTGTAACAACATGTTTATCCATTCACCTAATATGGATCTTCTGTACAAACAATTGCAGGCTCAAAGGAATGGTTTAGATGCTCAGTTGGGATGAAATTACCTTCATCTCTCTCTAGTGATCATGCCTCACTTTGCAACAATAGTAATGCCAAACTAACTAATATAGAATGAGCTAAAAGATAAAAAAGGTCAAGTCATCTTCTACTTAATATATATATATATAATTATAATATATATTTAATATAATATATAATATATTATTCATGTAGGCTCTCTTGTCGGCTTATTTACTCCAATAAGAACATGTTATCCTAAAGGAACAATACGTATATATAATGCTCTCATGTCAACTTATTTACTTAATAATACATGTATCTTCATAGGACAGAACACGTAATATATATAATAATTATTATATATAATATTTTTTTATTTAATATAGCCACGCTCATCCATTTATGATCCAAGAATTTCGGTGAAGAATACAATAAAAAGGTATAGAATAAATTATAACGATGAGAAATAAAAGGATATTATAGTTGGTCTAACTTTATTTATGTTTGGACAAGGAGATTGCAGTGACTTAGACCTATGAAGAACATTATTGTTTGGGCTGAATTTATGTGTTAAGGATGTTCATTGAAGATTGGTTTAGAGGAGCTCAGATAGGGAAAAATAACAACCACAGTTTCAAGAAGAACAACCCTTTACGAACACCTCAGACCAGTGAGAATAGTCCATGAGTGAACTGTGGAACTTGGATTCAAGGATTGAAACCCCTGTGATAAGACCTCGGATATGAGGAGCTACAAAGTCTTGTCTCTGCCATAAAGTTCTGTACCTTCACTAAAATCTCAGTCTTGAATTTGGGCAACTAACTGTGGACAATTTTCTAGGCCTCAGAAAACATTTCGAATTTGGGTTTGTGGAGCTCGGATCATACTGCAAGTGCCTCAAAGATAACTGCTTGTGGTTCAGACCTATGGTTAGAAGAGCTCATTTTTGTGACTAATTGGTAGATAGATCTAAGGAAGAGGCATAGGCTTGGATTGCAGACCCTTGGACTATACTACAGTGGCATTGTTGTCACTCACTACATAAGGTCATCAATTGCCCAGAGTGCATAAAAGTAGTAAGGTTTGAAGCCATTTACCAAGCCACTGAATCTCTCAAGTTCGAATTGGATTCTCTCCACTGGATAGTGCTTATGAGAATATTTCCAAAGATATATCGAAGTCAAAGAATGGATTTCTAGATCAGAAGTTAGAGTAGTTTGAAGATGGTGGTTCTGTTGCCTTGAAATGAAAGAGAGGACCACATTGGAGGGCCCTAGGCACAACAAATCTTACATTCTAGCAATCCCACATATCGGCCATATCACATCCCGCATTCCCAAGATATCGAAGTCCCACACTCCCATGATATCGCAATCCCGCATCCTACAAGTCTTGCAGTACGACGATCCCGCAGTTTTGCAGTCCCGCGATCCCACAGTCCTGCAGTCCCGCGATGGGCGATCTTTAAGGAATTGTGGGGGGTGAAACATGCCGATAGCACAAATCGCTGATAATTCGGGCCCTTAGTGTTAAATCATCAGGGAGGGGCCAATTCTATTTCACAAAGGATCTCATGGAAAAACCAAGGTCGGGTGGACCCTTTCTCTCTCCTCCACCTAGTAGTATGGAAGGTGATGTTTCCATACGGGGACACATGTCGCTCAGTTATGACATTTTTAGGGGTCCTATAAGGGCATTTATAGGTGACACGTGTCACCACTCATAGGGTGACATGTGGAAATGATGACATCACCCACAGATCAATGATCAACGATCGACGATCACACAGGCTAAGGAACTCCCGCACCTCAGTCTTTCCCTGCCTGTGATTGTGATAAGCGGGGATCCTCCTGGATGTGATATATTATGGGAATGGGTCTATAAAGCTCCACGTCCAGAAAATCGGTCAGTTCTGAGAAAGAAGGTAAAGGGTCCCCCTCTCCGTGGTTGCAATTGTGATATGTTTGGTGGGCCTGAACCCGCAGATCAGTGATCACAAGGATAAAGGTAAATGCCACAGGAAAAAAACAATAACTCACTGGGATGCGGTATTCTGCATAACAAAGGAAAAAGGCCCCTTGGATAGGAGCCTGAAGGCCTTAGCACCCGAGAGATAACCCTTTAGTCATAGCCACTAGTCATATGATAGGAAACATGGAAAGGGGCTAAACCAAAGGGGGGATGACGGGAATCATAGCCTGCAGATTCGTAATGTTTCAAAGCTAAAAGCCTCGATTATGACAAGGCCCCAATAACACAATATAGGGCATTGAAGATGTATGTGTCACCAGCTAAACTAGTGAATGAAGTATGGTGCGACAGTAGATCAATATGGGGGGGAATCAGGAAGACTTAATGGCACAACATGGTGCTCCACTCCGTCACACAGCAAAGAACTACCTAGACACACTCCATTCCTAGTCCACGAGAGGCACTTGCAGTGACCCACTCCCCATTCCAAAGAACTGGTCATTCACGCAATAAAGGCAAAATTGGCAGAAGCTGACTGAGCAGTAGTGGAACACATCATAGCAGGGACGTGGCTTGATCAGGGGCATCCACTAGAACAACAGGGGGACACCTCCTCCTTCATATTTCATTTTTCCTCCTTTTTCCATTAGTTATATAGTTAACATTTATTTCCAAGAAAGGGAGCAGATCCCCATTGTAATATTTTTAGGCAACAGGAGCTATCACAGGCTGAGGCAACTAGTACATTAGACAACTAGCCTTTGGCCGAGATATTTTGTAACAACTATTCCATCTCCTCCTCTTCTTCTAATTTGGGGGAAGAAATATTATACAAAGGTTCCAAAATTTCTCACCCAATGGGCCTGAACTCTGTGATACCAATTTGGCTCATAAATCTGTAAAATAATGACTTATATTTAAGCCTGTATTACTTTACATAGGTAGATATTTTAGAATAAGCAAAGAAATGGTGGTGATTCCCTCTTATAAGTATTACAATATGCTATCCTCCTGTTTAATTCCATTATGTTCATATTCTTCTCTGCATTCATGCTATAATAACTGCTAAGAAATGATTTCATGCTTCCTTGTAGATCCATACGTGTTGATTTATTAATGCATATGCCTAAATGAAGGGCTGAAATTATATCTTTAAACTACTCTATATGAATCATAGAACCCATCCTCTCTTCAATCCATTGTCTCTGCTTGTAACTCAAATACGTGTAGAATTTCCAATTACTTGTAGCTCTATTTGTTCACTATAGAATTCTAGATGTTTTGGGCTCTATATGATGAGTTATGCTTACTCCTAATCCTCTCTCATTTACTCAAAAAATATTATTAAGTTGTAATCCCCTTTGAAGTAGTTGGTCTCCGCCATTCTATGTGATACTTATGGGAACTATGTGTGTGAGGAAGTACCTAAAATACATAACTCATACCTTTGGAGGAATGAACCAAGCCCCCTTATTATCTTTCATTACATGAAAATTGGAGTGCTGTGAACCCCTCACATATAACCTTTCATGTGCCACCTCTATTTAAGATGTCCTAGGCATTGGTCTACAATCAACCCACAGGCTGTCTCTAGGAGGTTTTCTATCTCCCTTGCAACACTTATGCCACAATGTGCTAGATTTAGCTACAACATATTTCTGGTGCTGTTGTCGGGAAAAAAATTTGAATATTTTTCCCTGGGTATGACAAAAATTTACATTTCCTCTATTAGGTGAACATGGTAAGTGTGGGTTGAAGATCTCTCACCTTGGTGACTCCATTGTTTCATTCTATGATAAACAACCTGGCAACTCCACAGTCCATTTCTCTAGTTGATCATCCTAGCTTTCGAGTAGCCCAATACTTACTCTGATGCTACAACAACCGAAACTTTCCCTACTTTTGAAACTGAAATCACTCATATAGGGAGGTTTCTGATATGGCCCTTCCTTTATTCCAGGCCAACAAATTTGCCCCACTAGATTTCTCTTCTATTATTGGTTATCCCAATCATGCCCCTGTGTTTCATGAGTGGAACACATATTTCCTAGATTCAGTGGGAACACAGAGAGGAGGCCTGACCAACACCTCAAAGAATTTCTTGAATGCATGGAACAACAGGACATTTCTCTTGAAGATGTATAAATGAAGTTGTTCAAGTGGCCTTTAGATGAGGATGCTAGATTTTGGTTTAAAACGATACCTCGTAGCAACATATCTTCCTTGAAATGTTTTCATATAGCATTCTATCAACATTTCAAAAGAGTTTATCCACTGAATGCTCTATTGGAAGATTTTTGCGCACATTTTAATGATGAAGACTTTTGAGAGGTTAATGACCTTATTAAAGATGTGTGTGAGATTCCATTCCAAGAACATATCTACTCACATCAAGAAGCATTTCCTAATGAGAAAGAAAGAGAATAAGGAAACATCATTGAGATGAAAATAAACTCTCAGGGAGCTTATTCAGTCGAGTCTGATGTTTCTCCTTCTTATGATGTCCATGACTTTGATGGAGAGTCAAGTGAGGCAGAGCCACCACAACCTCATTCATGGGAAGCTGTACAAGAAAAGGAGGCTGACCAAGAGGTTAATAAAGAATCTCCAGTTCATAATGCACACCCTTCACATGGAGAGCAAGATAAAAAACCTCCTCCCATTTATGATGCATACTATTCAGAGGAGGATGAGATGGTCGCAGAGGTCTAGAAGGATCTATTTATCGACAAGTGAGGATAAATCTATGAACAATAGGTTTTTCAAGGAGAACCCAAAGCTGAAAGACCACACAAAGTTTGTTACTGTCTGTCACATAGAGATTCGTGCCAAGAATTTTCAATAGATTCTCCAATATATGACTCTTACAGTTCAGATAATGAAGAATCTATTGCAGATTTCCAAGAGGGTTGGCCCATTGAAGAATGGGTAGTAAAATATCAGCAACAAGTTTTTCTTGAAAAAGCTAAAGTGGAGGAGTTGGACAATGTTTGTGGCTGCCCTGGCCAAGATAATATTGGTCAACAAACTACTCATGAATAAGAGGCAGCTACAAAATTTCCCTGTCCATTCCATGACCCTGTGGCTGAGTACATGAGGCTATTCTTAAGCCATCAATAGAGGTTGTATCAACAACATGTATCAGGTTCTTTATTTGAAGACATTTCATGGTGCATGCTTGTTTTAATTTTTATTTTTCAACAGTGTGAAGGCATAAGGGCCAACACTCAAATGCTAGCCTAGATCCATTGGAGTGTTGAACTCACTTAGGTGAATTGAGCCCTATGCATAAGTAGGAATGTATATAAATAAGCTCACTAGCCGAGAATTTAATTTCTAGTTGTTAGAATTTTTATTTCTGCATTTCAGTTTGAGGAGGAAGTGGCTCACTACAATCAAAGTTTCATGGGGATTTTATGTAAGTTCATATATTTCTGACTCCATGCCCAATGCTGAAGGATACTGGTCTGCTCGTTCTTAGCACCTTTCCAACAAGGTACTGTCCCTAGTTGGAGCCAATGTTGTCACTCACTGCTTCATAAGGTTATCAGTTGCTTAGAGTGCAGAAAAGTAGTAAGGTTTAAAGCCATTTCCTAAGCCACTAAAGCTCTCATGGTCAAATCATACCCTCTCCACCGCATAGTTCTTGTGATAAGCTTTCCAACGATATAAAGAATTCCAAAAATGGACTTCTATATCAGAAGTTTGAGTAGTTTGAAGATGGGCATTCTGTTGCCTTGAAATGAAAGAGAGGAGCACATTAGAGGCCCCTAGGCACAACAAATCCTACATCCCGCAGTACCGCGGTCCCACAGTCCCGCAGTCTCGCGATGGGCCATCCTTAAAGAATTGTGGGGGGTGAAACATGCCGATAGTGTGAATCACTGATAATTCGAGCCCTCAGTGTTAAATCACCAGGGAGGGGCTGATTCTATTTAACAAATGATTTCATGGAAAAACCAAGGTCGGGTAGACCCTTTTTCTTTCCTCCATCTGGCAATATGGAAGGTGACGTGGCCATACAGGGGACATGTGTCACTTAATTTCAGCGTTTTTAGGGGTCCTATAGGCCCATTTCCGTGTGACACGTGTCAGCACTCAACGGGTGACATGTGGCAATGATGACATCACCTCGTAGATCGACAATCACACAGGCTAAGGCACTCCTTCACCTCAGTCTCTTCCAGCCCGTGATTGCGATAAGTGGGGATCCTCTCGGATGCGATGTATTAGGCGATGGGGCCTTTAAAGCACCCACGTGTGGATAGTCGGCCAGTGCTAAGAAAGAAGGTAAATGGTCCCCCTCTTCGTGGTTACGATTGCGATATCTTTGGTGGGCCCGACCCCGTAGATTGGCGATCACAAGGATAAAGGGAAACACCACAAGCAAAACAAATTAACTCGTTGGGATGCGGTATTCTGCATAACAAAGGAAAAGACCCCCTAGACAGGATCTTGAAGGCCTTAGCACTCGAGGGCTAACCCCCTGGTCATAGCCCCTAGTCATATGATACGAAACGTGGAAAGGGTATAAACCAAAGGGGGGCTAAGGGGGATCATAGCCCGTGGATTCATAATGTTTCAAAGGTAAAATCCTCGATTACAGTAAGGCCTTGATAGCACAATACAGGGAATTGAAGACGTATGGGTCACCAGTCGAGGTAGTGAATGAAGTGTGGCGTGACTGTAGATCAATGTGGGGGGAATCAGGAAGACTTAATGGCATGACATGGTGCTCCAATCCATCACACAACAAATGGCTACCTGGACACACTCCATTCCCAATCCACAATAGGCACTTGCAGCGACTCACTCCGCATTCCATAGAACTGGTCGTTCACACAATAAAGGAAAAATTGATAGAAGTTGATAGAGCAGTAGTGGAACACATCATGACAGGGAAGTGGCTTGATTAGGGGCCTTCACTGGAACAACAGGGGGATACCTCCTCCTTCATCTTTCCTTTTTCCTCCTTCTTCCATTAGTTCTAGAGTTGGCATTTATTTCTAAGAAAGGGAGTAGATCCCCATTGTAATACTTTTAGGAAGCAAGGGCTATCACAGGACGAGGCAGCTAGTACATCAGACAGCTTGCCTTTGACTAAGATATTTTGTAACAAATATTCCAACTCACCCTCTTCTTATAAATAGGAGGGAGAAATGTTATACAAAGCTTATGGAATTTCTCACCCGATGGGCCTAAACTCTATGATACGAATTTGGCTCATAAATCTGTAAGAGAATGAATTGTATTTCAGACTATATTACTTTACAAAGGAAGATCCTTCAGACTAAGAAAATAAATGGTGGTGATTCCCTCTTCTAAGTATTACAGTATGTTATCCTCCTGTTTAATTCCATTATGTTCATATTCTTCTATGAATTCATGCTATAATAGCTGCTAGAAATGATTTCATGCTTGGTTGCAGATCCATGTGTGTTGATTTATTAATGCATATGCCTGAATGAAGGGCTGAAATTATATCTTTAAATTGCTCTATATGAATAATAGCACCCATCCTCTCTTCAATCCATTATCTCTGCTTGCATCTTTATGTGTTCACTATAGAATTTTTGATGTTTTAGGATCTATATGATGAGTTATGCTTTATCCTAATCCTCTCTCATTTATTCAACAAAGCCTATTAAGTTTTAATCCCCTTTGAAGTAATTGGCCTCCACTGTTCTATGCGATACTTCTGGGAATTGTGTGTGTGAGGAAGTACCTGAAATACATAACTCATACCTTTAGAGGAATGAACCAAGCCCCTTATTATCTTTCATTACGTGACAATTGGAGTGCTACAAACCCCTCACGTATAACATTTCATGTGCCGCCTCTATTTAAGATGTCCTAGGCATTGATCTACAATCAACCTAGAGGCTGTCTCTACGAGGATTTCTATCTCCCGTGCAGCACTTGTGCTACATGGTGCTAGATTTAGCTACAATAGGCATAAAAGGAGAATTTTCACCATTGTTGAGGACTGTTATCATTGCAATGAACTTAGGAGAAGGCTCAGACTTATGTGAGGGATATTGAACAGACTATACTCAGACCAGTGTTATCAATATCATGGACATCATTTGGAGCTTTGAAAAATGAACTATTTGGAGCTTTAGATAGTGAATCATTTGAGATTATTGGACATCATATCTGAAGAAATTTGTTGAAAACATCCTTGTGAAGACTTGTGTTGATTTGAGGAACCTTTGAAGACATCAAAATTGAGTTAATTCTGAAAATCATTTTAAGCATAATTGGAGGCCTGATTAAAGATTGATCTAAAGTATTTAATCCATCATTGTTGAAGCCTTGTGAAGACATCCTTGGAGCAACCTATTGAAGATAGTTAGGGGTTTTCTTAACACATCACCAAAGTGTTAGTGAAGGATATTTTGAAGGCCCTTGGAGACATTATTGGAGATCATGATGCACTATTGAAGGCCATCATGAGGTGACCTTGGAGATCTTTGTTTGGGTACCATGAAGAGTTGTGATGACACCTTTTGAGAAGACAAAGATGCCATTAATGAGATAAGTGCCTTGGATATTGTTTGAGGGCAATGTTGAAGGTGAAGATATTTTTAGGGCTTGTTGTAGAAAATATTGGGAGCCGTGAAGAATCATTAAGCTTATCTTAACGAATTGAAGCCGTGGGTTGGAGCTATTGAAGAATGAAGGGAAATTATGTATATTAGGATTTTTTACTTGATAAAAGTTTGTGAAGCACTTTTAAAGTTATCTTAGCTTGATCTTATTATTATTATTAGTGTATGCATTTCATCAAACTACTACCAAAACCATAAAGACAAGAACACAATTATTGGTTCTCTGTCAGGGCCAAAACCTCTCTCTCTTAGAGAGGAAAAACCTTAAGCAATTTTCTCTTATTGAAGCTTCTTATTGATCAATTCCAAATCCTAGACCCTTGAATAAGATGTTGTCTAAGCATAAGTCAAGTTCTTCCTCTATTCTGCACTTTAATCCCCGACACATAAACTTCCTCCTTCCGACGCTTTTCTCCCCAGCACTTCATCTCCATCTTTGCTGCTTGTCTAGAGATAAACCTTGCTTATGTGAGCTTCTTGATGAGATATGTTTCTTCTTCTCTTAGAGATGTTCTATACTTAAGGTGACAACCTTCTCTTTATTCAACGAGATAATTCTTGAGATAGTTCTTCACGCTGAAGTGACTGTACATCACCCCAAATTTTCCCACACGTGGATGGTTCCCTTGGAGAATAAGGATCTTTTTATCTTCAAAAGAGAGAGGGACTTCTTCGCTTGAATCGAGAGGCCTTGTAGGCCTAGTAACTAACCCAAACACCAATGAAACTTGAATTGTGATAATACTGCTATTGTACCCATAACCTGTCCTCATTCTCTTTGCACGCGTGACTATTTCTAGCCCTAGAAACAATCCTCTACCTTCGTTGAGCTTCCTCCTTCCTTCGTTGCACTTTTGGGGACTCTTTAGGCTTGCTTCTCCTTCCTTTTCTCGAGTTATATATTCGTTGATTTCAGAGATTGCTTTGTTAACTTTATGAGGGAGTGGAAAACCTCTATATATAGAGGACTGTCCCTCCTCTAGGCCGACATTCTGTATTTAGGCCAACTTGACCATATCTTCATCATTTTCATCGTTTTTCTTCTTTTGGAGGACGTTGCTGCATGGAGAGGACTTTCACTTGTCTTGGAGGTATTCCTTTGACCTTATACGTAGTGTAACATGCCATCTGAGGGTCTTACATAAAATACATTGACCTTTTGACTTCCTATAAGAACTTAACCATGTGCTTGACCTACTTCAATGAGAAAGAAACTCATTGAAAAATAATATAAAAATAATTTCTCTTTTCTTGAATAAGTAAAAATGTCAAAATTACATTTATGAAGACTAAACCTAGTTACATTTCCTTCAATAGAAGCCCTAGAGGGTAGGAGTCCTGAAGAAGAGTAGGTTGGAGCCTATACCAGAGATAGGGTTGGAGCCTCATAGAGAAAAGGTTGTTTCCTTAGGAAGATAGGGTTGGAGCCCTAGAGGTTGGAGCCTCGTGAAGTCCAAGTTGGTGCTTGGAAAAGTATTGGTTGGTGCCTAGTGTATTGAAGATTGGTGTCTCCATCTAGGGCTGGAGCCCTAATTATTATTGTATTTGATTTATTATAAAGAGTATTGGAGTCCATACCATTGATTAATAAAATTATTATTTTATCATTTTTCATTTTGTGTTATAATTATAATTGATCTTAACTGGTAAAAATAACAATTGAAAAGAAATACTGATTTACTCCCCTTCATGGTGTTTCCAACAATTGGTATCAGATCCAATAACTTCACTCAAAGACTAACAAATTGAAGGTAGATTCTTAGAACGCAAATGGAAAAGCCAAGGAAGAAAGCCTCCAATCCTACTAAATATGTCTCTTCTTCAAGCATGAAAGCATAAGATAATCAAATTGGGAAGCTTCATTGTTCAATGGAAACTTTGAAATATGGAAGGCAAGAATGAAGAATTTTTTAATGGCTCAATATTTTGAAGTCTGGGAATAAGTTATTACTAAAATCACTATGGAAGAAGAATCTAAGGAATATAATGCAAGAGCGATAAAATAAATCTTGAGTGGGCTACCAGATCTTATAAATGCCAAAGTGGAAAAATGTTCATTGACAAAAGGTATGTGGGACAAACTTCAAGATCTTCACTCAAAAGGAGCATTGCCTATGATCTCTAATCAAGAAGGTGATGGAAAGAAAGAAGGAAATCTAGAACCCATAAAGGAAGCTGAAAACAAGAGTGAAGACATCAAGACTAAGGAGGAACTAGAAGATGAAGAAAATGAAGAAGCTCTCAAAGAAGGTATCTAGGCAAAACTTTGAGTGCCCTAAAAGAGGTAAGAATTTTAAAAAAGGAAAACGAGGAGCTCAAGAAGGAAGCACAAGATGGTGACCATGACCTTGAAAACAAAAGGAAGGAAGTTGACCTTTTCAAACTTTAAGTATAAGAAAAGGATAAGGAGCTCACTAAGCTTAAGGAAGAGTTCCATCAAAACAAGAAAAGGCATCATGAAGAAGTCATATCCTTGACAAATCAATTAGATAAAGAAAAGAAAAGGGAAGAAAGTTTGTCAAGCCATCTTGAACAAAGACATGAAGACTTGAACAAACTTGAAGGAAAAATTGGTCAATATAAGGAAGATATCTCCTCCCTTGAATCTCAGTTGGAAGAAGAAAAGAAACAAGTGCAAGGAGCTGAAAGGGTGATGGAAGTTTTGGCCTTCTTGGAAGTCAAGTCGATGAAACTGAAAAGGAAATAAATTCTATGACATTCCAACTAGAAGAAAAGGATGAAGATATCTTCAAATTAAAATCAGGTATCACCTCACTTAAGGTCAAATCACGTAAAGCGACGAGAATGAAGGATGAAATGGAGAATCATATAGAAAAAAAGGATAAAGAATGCAAGATGATGAAAGAATAAATTGATTTCCGAAAGAAATAAGTTGATCATTTGAACAAGAGTCTAAAGAGATATCAAACCCTATATGACAACCTAATTCATCAAAGGTATCCTCTTGATAAATCAGGTCTTGGCTATGCATGTAAACCCTCAAATAGAAATGATGCAAACCCTAATGCTTCAAACAACAATGATGTGGAGAAGCTTGTAAGAAATATTGATGCCCCCAGTTCCAGCCAAAGCAAGGAGAAGAGTCAAGATGACATTGGAAGAGACCCTACTCCAAGAAGATATGCAGATGATGTCAAGGATGCAAGAGGTAATAAATTTGATCAAAGGATTTCAAGGCATAATGACTTTAGAAGTACATCAAGGCAATCTCCATCCTCCAAGTACCAAAGTATATATTTTGGTTATTTCTATTCTTGTACAAACTTTGGGCATATGGCAAAGGATTGTGGGGCATACCACAAGGAAAAATATAATGGTCCCCATTAGTCTCCTAGAAGCAACTTTGCAAGAAGAAGCCATGCATCCTCATCTATGTACAAAATGGAATGCTTCAATTTCCATAAAATTGAACATGTGGCTCGTGATTGTAACATGAATTGGGTCCCTATACAAGTTAAAACCATGACTACCAAGCCAGAAAAGAAAATTACACAAGTATGGAGAATAAAGCAAATTGGATCAAAGAGTGTCTTGAATACTCAGGACATCAACTCATGTTGTTGATCTAATGAGTACATCCTTGGAAGATATGATATTCCAACTGTTTGATGATGAAATTCTACCAAAAAGGAGAATATGCATACTGTTAGGGGAGCTTATGATTCTTGAATATTCTTGCAGAAGCTCCATGAAGAGCCCTATGAAACCCTTGATGAGTCACACATCAATAATTATCTCTTGATAGAAAACCACTTGGGTGTAAATCCATTGAAGAAAATTATGATATTGTGAAGATGTCTTCCACTTGATCACAAGAATGAAATCGTTTTTTTCTAAAGCAAAAAAAGAAGAGCTAGAGGAGTTTATGAAGGTAGGGGGAGAAACATATCTATCATCGAAAACTATCATTGTTGAAGAAAATATGATGGATCAGCAACTTGATATGGGGACATGGGCCCCATTTCCATTGATGTTAAAGGGTGGGGGAGGGGGGGGGGGGGAATTTGTTGATAGGGCAAGAATATTCCCATAAATGAAAAAAGGGGAGACTGCTAGTCAACTTTGTCACTGATGTCAATAAGGCATTGTTGGAGATGGAAAATACTCTTGTGATACATAAATAACCCTTGTTCCCTAACTTGTGTGATGTATGTAAACCCTTTGTAAAAACCCCAAGTGCCCTAATTTTATTGATGTTTCCCTAAAATGATGAATCCTTATATCCTAAAAGCCTTAGCACCTTAACATGGTTAAAGATAAGCTATCCCTACGTAGCCCTTATTGAAGATAATGAAACCATAAGTTCTTATACCAAAAAGTATCAAAATAAAAAGCAACCTTAATTACTGTGAAAGGTTTTTAGTACTTTGAACTTTTGAGAAGTAAATAGCTTGGAGAAGTCTGGTTGAAGAGGATAGTGGAAAATCTAGATTCTGTTGTTATCATCAGCCCAGGTTACCCAAATTTTTCTAAGACAAAGGTGCCCTCCAGTTACTAATAAAATAACTTAAAATAAGAAAATTCATTAGCAACAGTTTGGTCTCAACAACATCCATAATCTGGAGCTGAAAAACATTTCATTTTGGAGTAGTAATAAGTCTACAAAAATAGGTTTATCCATTCACCTAATATGGATCTTCTGTACAAACAATTGCAGGCTCAAAGGAATGGTTTGGATGCTCAGTTGGGATGAAATTACCTTCATCTCTATCTAGTGATCATGCCTTAATTGCAACACCAATAATGCCAAACTAAATAATACATAATGAATTGAAAGATAAAAAGGGTCAAGTCAACTTCTACTTAAAAATTATATATATATTTTATTCATGTCTACTGTCATATCAACTTATTTACTCAATAAGACGTGTCTCTTCATAGGGACAAACAAGTATGTATATATAGCCATTCTCATCCATTTCTGATCCAAGAATTTCGGTGAAGAAAACAGTAAAAAGGTATAGAAGAAAATAGAAGGCCGAGAAGTAAAAGGAGATTATAGTTGGACTAACTCTATTTCTGTTTGGATAAGGAGATTGCTGTGACTTAGACCTGTGAAGAACATTATTGTTTGGGCTGAATTTCTGTGTTAGGGAGGTTCATTGAAGATTGGTCTAGAGGAGCTCGGATAGGGACAAAGAACAACCACAATTTTAAGAAGACCACTCCTTTACTAACATCGCAGACCAGTGAGAGCAATCCTTGAGTGAACTGTGGAACTCAGATTTAAGGACTGAAACCCCTGTGAGCAGACCTCAGATTTGAAGAGCTAAAAATTCCTATCTTGGCCATGAATTCT
>APFE030802966.1:0-15546 GCA_000404065.3 Pinus taeda
TTTCATCATGTAGAAGCTATTCCCTTTCCAAAAAATTACCTTGTAAAGGGTTTCATAGATGTAAAGACTATTCCCTTTCCAAAATATTGTAAAATAGACTATCTACTCAATAGAGTCAAATGGTATTAAGAGCTCTACCATCAAACATATCCACTGGTTCCATTTTCCTTCTAGATAATGCCTTGTGTAATCCTTGTTGTACCAACAAATCCCACATCTTAACCTTCCATAAATAGAAACTATTTTTCCATTTTATTTCTCAACCCCAAACATTTCACTTGAAACCTTCACCATTCTTTACAAAATGAGCTCTAGTTGATTTTTGATTATTGACTCCAACACATTTATACCACTCGTTGATCACTTTGTAAATCGTTGCTTCATTTGAGCCACATGGAAAAATACCATTTATATCAAAAGTGTAATGTTGTAGCATGTACAACATCATTTAGACGCATGTTGCAATAACTTAACAATAGAAGTATAACATGGGTGTTGAAATAACACAATAATAACACTATAGTAGGGGTTTTGCAACAAAGTAACATCAACACTCTAATAGAGGTGTTGCAACAAATTAATATTAACATTGGGTAACAAGGATGTTGTTAGTAACAACAACACAAACAGTGACAATTGGTATATACAATCTACACAAAAAAATTGAAACTAAAGAAATCAAAATCTTAAATGAAGCATGACACTCAAATAAATTCATCATAAGGAAAAAGTATTTGTTCTAATTATTGAAGAAATTTCTTGGAGATATGTCTATGCAAAACTTACAAACAAGCTTGACAATCACATATATTTATATGGAGTGGTACAATTTATAGACAAAATAATTTTTTTCATTAGAATAGTGTGTTATAATTTCATGTAAGAATGTGTTTTTTTTTTAATTTAAAATACATTTTGAGTACATAAATGGATTCAGCACCTGAAAAAACCATTCGGGTGCTCGAATTTTACACATTAAACAACTTAAACTGAATTTTTTTTAAATATTTACAGGGTTTCGTTAAAATTAACAAGAAAAAATGTCATAATAAATGCCATTTAATCTATAAATTAGACTACACTTATTTATATAATTTATTTTAGAAAAGATTCTAAATCCCTCAATGGTTCAACAACATTTATACATTTATCACAAACACATTGTTATCGCCGACTCAACATATCCAAAAATGTGGTAAATAATGATAAATATTAACAAGTTAATTTACGGGAATTTTGATTATTTTGGAATTCTAATTTATTTTTACCATATAATAATAGATTCAAATTGCTTAATGGAATTCGAATTGAAAAGTGTGTTTAATTCAATAAATGATAGATAAATTTGCTTTTTCTCAACCATGTTATTATTTCTTCTTTAATATACTATTTACTTTATTATTTATTAAACAATTAAAATGTTGTATATGGTTTAAAATGGATGAAAATATTTTAAAGATATTTTATAATGAAACTACAATTAATAAATTGAAACATAACTCTAATTCCAAACAAAATCCACAAATTAAGTTACTCTGTACTGCATACTATATTGCCTTCACTATTTTTTTGGTACCATATTTGATCTTTTCTTTTTATTTGACTATGAACATTTGATTCCATCTATGTAATTCAGAGTCTTCCTATCTTTCCGTGATCTCACACGAACCTCTATCTCATAGTTCTAGGAAAATATCTTTGTAAAAAACCCTAATTATTTGTGTAGAGATTATAGAGATTATGTGTAATGTTTTTATTATGTCTAGAGGAACTCTACAACTTACTATAGGGTAAATGTGTAGGTCTAATGTAAATAGTAAATAGAGGCAGGAGAGATGTCTATAGACAGAGGTGGGAGAGAGGGGAGAGTGGCGAAGAAAGAGAGAGAGGGGGGGAAGAGAGAAGGAATGAGAGAGAGATGTATTTGGAGGAGGAAAGAGTGCAAGGGAAGAAAAAAGAAATTGAGAGATAAAGGTGGAGAGAGAGAGAGAGTGACAAGGGAGAGATGGATAGAGTGTGGAAGAGAGGAGAGAGATAAGGATAGAATGGGAAGAGAGAGTGGGGGACATAGATATGGAGGGGGAAGAGTAAAAGAGAGAGAGAAGGAGAGAGGGAGGGAGATAATGACTGGGTTGGAGGCTAGAGAGAGAGGGAGAGTAATGAGGGGGAGAGATAAAGGAAGGTGGGAGATGAAGGGAGAGAGGAAGGAATATAGAGAGGAGAGAAAGGGAGAGTAATGAGGGGGAGAGACAAAGGGAGGTGGAAGATGAAGGGAGAGAGAGGAAGGAATATAGAAAGGAGAGAGAGGGAGAGAGAGATAGAGTTAAAGGGGGAGAACGGGTGGGAAAAATAAAAACATAGAGAGAGAAAGGTGGGGAGAGAGAGGGAGTGACAAAGGAGAGATGGAGAGAGAGGAGACTAGGAGGGAAGAAATCGAGAAAAGTAGAGAGAGGGGGATAAGTGGAAGAGATAGAGCAAGGGAGTGAGAGAGACGGGGGAGAGGAAAAGGGAGGGAGGTTGATAGATATTATATATCTATATATATACTATAGTATAGTATATATATAGTATAGTATATATATAATATATACTATATATATATATGGATAGAGAGTGTGTATAATTGGGGGTTGAGAAGGAAAGATAAAGGGAGATAGAGATATAGATGGAGAGAGGAGAGAGAAAAGAAGAGAGAGGAAGAGAGATATAAGGAGGAAGAGAGATATATATCGTGAGAGGAGGTGAAGAGAGAGAGAGAGAGAGAGGGAGAGGGAGATTGATAGATATGGAAAGAGAGTGTGCATGTTAAGGGGTCAGATTGAGAAAAAAATAAGGAGGGACAAAGGGAGATAGAGATATAGATGGAGGGGAGAGTGAGGGAATAAGAGAAAGACAAAGAGAGGGAGGCAGGGAGAGAGATAAATATGGAGAGAGAAGGGGAAGAGAGAGAGGGAGAGGAAGAGGGAGAGAAATATAAATAGATAGATAGATATGGAGAGAGAGTGTGTATGTTTACGAGATAATATAGAGAGACAAAGAAATAGAGATGGAGGGAGATAGAGATATAGATGAAGGATGTAGAGAGAAGGAGGAAGAGAGTGACAGGGATGAAGAGAGATAGATATGGAGAGGTAGAGGGTGTGACATGTGTTTAAGGGTGGAGATAGAGGGACAAATAAGGATGGATGGAGGGAGATATAGATATATATGGCAGGGGAAGAGCAGGAAGAACATAGATATAAAGAGAGTGAGCGAGAGGTTGAGAGAGAGAGAGATGGGTGAGAGAGGGAGGAAGATAGAAACATAGATGAAAGGTGGAGAGAGAAGGAAGAAGAAAGAGACACGTAGAGAGAAATACGTATATAGAAGTTAGATCTAGAAAGTCGTGAATATTTTGGTTTTTCACTAAAATAGATGCATTGATTTGAGTGCATTTATTTATTTCTAATCCCAATTGATTTCTTGCATTAGATTCATCCATTTCATTGTAGATGTTAATTTCTCATCCTATATGAAAGATTACACTAGATGCATTGATTTCAATCTAGATATTATTTTCTATTCCTATTTGATTGCTTGTATTAGATACATTCATTTCAATGTAGTTGTTGATTTCTAAGCCTATTTTATTGATTGGACTAGATGCATTGATTTTAGTATAGATTTTTATTTCTAATCTTATTTGGTTTTCATTAAATGCATTTATTTCAATGTAGATATCAATTTCTGATTTGATGCAACTAGATGTATGATGTACATTAATTTCAAAGTAATTAGATTAATAGTGTAGATTGATTTCGATGTAAGCACATAAAATCTATTGATGGTGTGCATTGACTCCAATGTTATAGTTATCTAACCATAAATAAAATACTTGAATTTTCATCCTAAGTAAAATGTTCACTTACACAAAATGTTTCCTTCTTGAAATTGTAAACTATTTGTAATTGGCTACATTCTTCTTATTACGATTTTCTATCATTCAACATTGATAGTCACTTTGAATGAGGCAATACAAAACAACTATCATTGAAAATTATTTGGGATTTAACACTCCATAAGTTACAATGATCGACTTTCAAAAAAGATACTATTAATATTGGAGAGCAAGAGAGATAAAGTATGGTGTTTACTACAATAGCTCGAGTTAAATATTTGAATGGTCTATGATTTTGACTACCTTTTCATATGATTGATATGAAAATATGGAAAAAAATAATAGGTATGTTAATAAGATCGTTAGAAGAAAATAGTTTGAGATTGATGACAATGAATATTTTTTTAATTGACTACATTCTTATTACTAACATTTTGTTTCATTCAACAATGTTATATTGTCACTTTTCATTCAAAAAATTTATTTCATCATTTTTCATCATTGTTATTAATAGTCTCTCATCTCAACACACTGAGGTAACTAAACAAATTTAAAATTAAATTGACCAAATTAATATTATACATATTTAACATATTTAAAATGGTCGGTATAAGTAGATGTTTAACAAATTTTGTATGACCGTTCATGACCGAAACTAGACTTGATCCATCTGAACCCCGGATCTATCTAGGACTGAGAGGGATCAAATCTCTCGAGGTGAAATATTTTCCTCAAATTTTGTTAGAAATTTTAATTACCCCTGCATGTGGAGTTGGCTAAATTAGAGAGTGTGTTAACTAAGTGTTGAGTGATAGAGCACTGAGTGTTTGAGTGTTGGGTCAAGTTGAGTTAAATGATATATGCCTTTTATTGTGTGGTTGCATGTCAAGATATTTTAGGAAAGTAGCTAGTTGGAAAAGGATAAATACCCTTCACTAGGTTCATTGTAAGAATCATGTTTTATGTGAATTATTTATGCTTTGTCTCCTCCTCCTTTCCAACGTATTTGTATCAGAGCAAGGTTTTAAGAGTTAAAATGGAAAAGCAAAAGATAGTTGAAAAGGAGCTAAAAGCATGTAACAACTTGCAGAGCAAGAGGATGAGTTATAAAACACGGTAGAGAAGAAAATCCTAGAATACAAGTTTTTTTTTTTTCCACCGCTACCTCCACTAAGAGCCACTACCACCCAGTTTGAGAATTATAAGGGTTGTAAGCAGCCTAGAGAGATGCTACTACGATTGGCAGAAATCACTGACACAACACAATTGTAGTTGTCATTTTTTTTTTTTAAATAAGAAGAGGGCCACTACCCTAGTTGTAGAGCTATGTGGCATCCGCTACTGTTCCCACACCGTTGTGAGTGGTGAGCAAGAATGACCATCAAGAGCCACTCCACATGCTTCAAATATCTGCAAAGATTTTTGAAAGGGTGTATCCATAGAGAGAACTAAAGTTTGAAGTTTAAAACTCTACAAAGTTTTTTTGAAAGGCCATAGTCATAGAGAGAACTGAAGGTTTTAAAAAATCAAATGTATTTCCGTAGCTGCTGAGTGATAATCCAATAGCAGTCTATACGTTGGTTTGCAGAGAATCTTGGAGCCATGGAATCATTGGCCTAAGGTTTGAAGTTTGATAAAAAGTCAAAGTCACCATGACAGGTTTTTTGGTGAAGATTGTACCCTACAGGGGCGCATATTGAAAATCGACAGGTCTCCCAAAACTTGAAAATTCGTCCGAGAGTAGCTCCACCAACTGGAACACTTAGAGGAGCTCCCGTGTCAATCAATCTCATTCCTCTCGTTAAACCATAATATCTTTTTTCGAGGGCAATATGGAAGACAACATCATGGAATCAACAAAGCAATCATAAAACAGAGGAACGACCACAGTCATGGGTCGCAAAGCACAACTAAAGCATATTACAAAAATAATTTGAAAAGAAGAGGAAAATATCATTTCCATGGTTAGAAAGGTTCAAACTGCAGCCGAAAAACTAAGAAGTCTAACAGAAGAAAAGGAGGAAATTGAGGGTGATTGGTGTAGCTTTGATCTGCTATCACCTCCTTTGTTTACAGGTAAATATTTTGATCATTGCTTTATCAAGATGTTAATTTTTTTTTTCAATCTAAAGAGTTAATTAAATACGAGTCTAATAACCCATATGATGAAGTATGCGATGCTTTAGCATTAAATTTTATAAAGTAGACATTGGATGAGAAGTGTTTGTGCAAGGTAGCAAAAGCTACAACTTCCAAGGAAGCTTGGAAGTTCTTGGAAGCAAAGTTTGGTGCAAGGGTGAGTGACATGCAACAATAATTTATGTCACAAACAAAGAAGTTAGTCGCAGATCTAAGCATAGATGAGAAAGACTCTGAGAGGAAAATAGAGCTTGGAAAATCTCACTCAAAAGTGGTTGATGGTTTTCAAGACCATAAGATTGAAACCCATTATGCAAGCATGCATATGGATGAAGAAGATGCAACACATTTTGTAGAGAGAGAAGTTGAAGCCCTTGTGTGTGAAACATATCAAGAGAATATTAATGCTCAAGGAATCCACTGTAATGTGGATGATGTAGATGATTGTGAATCCCACTGTGATGAAACACATGTGGATGATGACCACAAAGTTATATGTCAATTCCAAATGAAATTGATAATGAGCGCATGCATTCTCAGATATCCCACCATAGTGTGGATGAACATTATGTTGATGATATGTGTGCTTTCCTTTTCGAAACATGGATTTATTGTGACAATACGGTAATCACGATGTTTGATGAAACATTGAAGGTTGAAGCTACCACTGTAGTATCAATGTATGAACCAGTTGGAACTGCTCATGAAGGAGTATGTCATCTAGCAAGAGTTTATGATCAACAACATGGTAAAGTGATTGAAGAGTTTTTTATGAGAATATCCACTAACATCATAAGGTTCGAAGACAACCTCTATGCAGTTGAAAAGAAGGCAGATGTAGAGCAGGAAGCTCTCACTGAATAGAGTCATATGAAAGATGTTTTTAACATTGTCTTTTAATATGCAAGTGTTTAGAATAGCATAGGAAAAAAGGTTGAAAACAAGGTTTTTAATAAGTTTCATGAAAATTTGAAGCTCATTGAAGAATGGATTTAGAAACCAATAGAACAAAATGAAGTGAGTCTTAAAGAAACAACTAGAATAAAAGAATTGAATGAACTAGTAAATAATGATCTTTGGTGTGTAGATTATAGGAAAAAAACAGTAGTAAATGATTATGAAATTGAAAAGAATGATATGAAAGACAAAGCTGAATGCACTAAAACCATTTTTCAGCAATGGAGTCAAGAAGAGGTAAGATTTTTCTATCAAGAAATAGGACGAAAAGAGAGTCATGAATATGAAAAACAAAGAAGATGTTTTGAAGATGCAATATTGTGGTAGCAGTCCATAGTTGAACAAATATTTGAAGAGAAAGGTGTACAAGACATGATCCAATTGTTTTTGAGAACAAGTTTAAAACAAGTCAAAGAAAAATTGCAGCAAGAACAAGTGAATAAAGCCTAAAACAAGAAAATTCAATAGAGAATGAAGCAATTTCGAGGATATAGAACCTAGAAGTAGAGAAAAAGAAAATGCAAAATTATAAAATTCTTGAGTCATTGTAAGCCTAGGTGAGACATAGACCAACAACCATATTTATGTGATAATTAATTCATGTTGAGTCATATGGTTGTAATTAGTGGGGGTGTTAGAAATTGCAATTATTCCCGCATGTGGAGTTGGCTAAATTAGAAAGTTAGATAGTTGAGTTTTGAGTGATTAAGGGTTGAGCGTTTGATTGTTGAGTAAGTCGAGTTAAGTGATATATGAATTTTAGTATGTGGTTGCATATGGGTGCATGTCAAGATATTTTAGGGAAGTACCTAGTTGGAAAAGGATAAATACCCTTCACTGGGTTCATTGTAACTATCATGTTTTGTGTAAATTATTTATGCTTTGTCTCCTCTATCTTTCCAACAAATTTTACACTCAAAAAAAAGTTTACACCTCAAAACATTTGATCTTTCTAAATACTTGATAAATATGGAATTAAAATGGATTTGAACAAATAATTAATCTCAAATTAATATGTATGCTTCATAATATATGAAATTTTTTTTATAAACTCCAATAATGAACAAATTTCAAGGGACCCATATATAGATCACGCCATCTCAACAAATTTGAATAGCAAGCAAACGTTCAATCCAACATTATTTTCTATGTTTGAATTTATTTACCAAGTTAATTTTAGTTTTGCGCTCACTTTGATGCGTAACGTGTGCAATAAAATAAGAAAATTGTTTATTCCAAAGGCTTAAAAGCCACTTTAGATATATGTACCCGCTTGAAGAATGTGAAAATCAAACACAAACAACGCAATCCAAAAACATTGCTCACCACATCACCAAATTTAAGATTTGGAAGTATATCGATATTCATGTAATGCAACGTCATCATTGAACCTTTTGAAAAATGGAGTACCCCAAAAACTCCATCATCCTAATCAATTTCTCGAAGAAATATTTCAAATAAACGTAACGTAGGGATTCTTAAATATCTCAATATTCATGTAATGTGATAGCATAAATCACACATCTGTGAAAAAAATCGAAACAAACCTTTAAATCCAAACTAAACGTATATTAATTTTATACATTTCATGGCATAAAATCTGATTGTGCTCAGCCATTTACATTAACCAGGAGTGAGCCATCGATACTAAGTAGCAATGAATAGTGGAATATACCGCACAAATATATATCAAATTGCGTAGTAAATAGCTGTTTTGAAAAATAGCCTAGAGAATGTATATTTAAGATTTTATAGGTTTATTGTTAGATAACGTATTTGCTTAAATTTAATAGTATATATGCCACTTTGTATAGGTTTATTGTTTTGTTAGATAACGTATTTGCTTAAATTTAATAGTATATATGACACTATGTATTAGTGAAGGTATGGATGGGTAAATAATAAAAATGGCAATGTTTGTATTAATAAATAAAACTCACTGGTCAGCTCTACGAAAGAGAGTCTGAACCAACAGAGTTTGGCTCTGGAGAACGTTCTACATTGTTCATTAACATTACACATTAAATAGAATAAATGGTTTTAGGGAAGTTAGGACAGCATCCAAAGAAATAGAAACTAATTGCTATCCTGAGGCTACGTGAACCAACTCTGCCTATTCTAGGATATTCTCCATTATCTTCAACACTCCTTCTTAATGGAGAATGGGTTCACATATATGCCTAACATCTCCTTAAACATTTGAAATTTTACTTTTCCAAGGGGCTTACTTAAAATGTCCGCAACATTATCATATGTATTACAATATTCTAAATGAATTTATTTAGATTGCACTTTCTCCCTGATAAAATGAAATTGAGTATCAATATGTTTCTTGTTTTCGTGAAACATCGGATTTTTGGCCAGCTTGATTGAATTTCTATTGTCGCATCTAATTGTTGTTGCAACTGTCTATTCTTCCCCAACATCTTGGAGAAGTCTCCACAACCAAACCCCCTCACACGTTGTTGCACACATGACTTAATACTCTGCTTCTGTTGAGGACACGGAGACTGTGTTTTGCTTCTTGCTGCTCCAAGTGATCACCGTGGATCCAAGACTGAATTCATATCCTATTATAGATCCACGATCATCTACATTCCTTGCCCAATCTAAATCTGCAAATCCTGCTAGTCTAACATCAAAAGAGTCAGTGTAAATAATTCCATAATCTATAGTACCTTGTAGATACCTCAAAACATTCTTCACTACATTCCAGTGGCTTTCAAGTGGCTTAGACACAAATTGGCTTAACACACTCATTGCATAATCCAAATCAGGTCTAGTGGTGGTTAGGTAGATTAAACTCCCAATCATCTATCGATAAAGTTTTGCATCCACCGCTTTTGAGCCATCCTCACACTGCAATTTGATGTTCTACTACAATTGTACCAAATCAAACTTGCACTGATCCATTCTGAACTTCTCTAATAGGCCTTTGACATAGTTTGCTTGAGACATAAATGTTTAACCTAAATCTCTCCAGATTTCGAGACCTAAACAGTATCTGAGTTCACCGAGATGCTTCATTTCAAACATCTGTGACATCTGCTGCTTGATTTCATCAATCATAAATATAGCATCATCTGTAATTATAAAATCATCTACATATAATGAAATCAGCACTACGCACCCTTGTTCATCTTTCATGGTGTAAAGATTAGGGTCATTCTTACTTCTATGATAGCCATCTTGTAGAAAAATGAATCAATTTTCTTATACCACAACTTGGGAGCTTGTTTTAGTCCATAGAGTGTTTTCTTCAACCTACAGACTAAATGTTCTTTTCCCTTTTGGACAAATCCTTCCATTTGCTCTAAATAAACCTCTTCTTTTAGTTCTCCATTTAGAAATGTAGACTTTACATCTAGTTGGTGCATCATCCAATGTTTCATGGTAGCTAAGGCAATTAACATTCTCATGGTATTCAATTTAGCTATAGGGGCGAAGCTTTCCTCATAATCTATCCCTTCATTTTGTGTGTACCCCTTTGCAACCAACCTAGCTTTCAGTTTTTCTATAGTTCCATCTGATTATTGAATCATATTCCTGTTCCATGGATATTTTCCATTTATTACTTTCATTTAATTTTTTTATAACTAGATGGTTCAACAACATTCATCATACTAGTTATAAAAGCATTTTCCTTATATCTTGCAAGCATTTGAGCTTTCCTACCTAATCTCTTGAGTGGTGGGGTGGTGGTTTCCAACCTTATTTCTTCCTATTGTTCTTGTTGCTGCTATTGCTGCTGCGAATGCTGTTGTTGCTATTGTTGTTGTTGTTCATCATGTGCCTTTGTTTGTTGCTGACCCTAATTGTTCGCTGCATTTTTTTCCTCAATGTACGAAATGTCCCATCCATCATAGTTCTCATTAGTTTCTTCACTATCCTACTCATGGAATTTAACATCTGTACTAACAAAGATCTTGTGAGTAGAGGGATTAAATAATCTGTATGCTTTATATGACGAACGATACCCTATAAAAGTGGATCTGATGGCTTTTGAGTCTAATTTATTTCTATCTTCCTTGGGTATGTGGGAAAATCATTTACATCCAAATATTCTTAAGTGTTTTACTTCAAACTTATATCCATACAAAGCTTCAGAAGGAGTTTTAAACTCAAGACTTCTTGTAGGACTCATATTTTTTAAATAAAACACAGTACTCACTACTTTAGAACAAAAACCATTTCAAAGATTCTTACCTTCAAGCATACTTCTTGCACATTCCACCAGAGTCCTGTTCTTCCTTTCTGTTACTCCATTCTGGTGTGGAGTATGGGGTACTGTAAACTACTACAAAATTCCATGATCTTTACAATATCTCATCAGCTCATCTTTCCTATATTCTCCCCCTTGATCAGAACGAAGCATTTTTATCTGTTTCCTTATTTGTCTTTCAATCATATTTTTAAACTGCTTAAAGTATTCGAATGTATGACTCTTCTTACTTAAGAAATACACCCTAGAAAACTTCGTACAGTCATCAATAAACAATAGGAAATACACTGCACCTCATAATGATTTTTTCTGCATGGGACCACAAAGGTCTATGTGAACTAACTCCAGTATATCCCTTTGTTTCTTTTCTAATCTAATAGGGAATTCTTCTTTATGCATTTTTCCTAAATTAAAAGCATCACAATCATTATGTACTTGCTTTAGCATAGGAAGATCTCTTAATATTTCTTTCCTCTGTAGTAACAACAAATCATCGTAACTGATGTGGCCGAATCTTTGGTGCCAAAGCTCTTCTGTAGTTAGGCTCGTTGTTATCAATGCTCAAACTGGTGCAAGTCTCACATCCAACTTGTACAATCCTTCTATTCGGATTCCTATAGCAATTGTCTTCATTCCATCTATAAAATCCTTAATGTAACAGTTAGATTTTAAAAATTCAACTTTCAAATCTTGATATGTAATCATTGATACAGAAATCAAGTTCTTTTTTATGCTAGGCACATACATTACGTTGTAAATTTGTTTAATATTACCATCAGGTAGAATGATAGAAATTTTCCCACATCCTTTAATTTGATGACTTCTATCATCTCCTAAGTAAATCTGTGTGCCTTCATTTACCTCTTTAAAATCCTCCAGCCAGTGCTTGTTCCCTATCATGTGCGTTGACACTCCTGAATCTACATACCAAATGTCCGCATCAACATTTTCATCATGATCTGCCATGAACAACCTCAAATTCTTCACCTGATCACCATTCGCGAGATGACCTGCATGTCTCTTTGGCTTCTGTTGTTCTTCATGATACTTCTTTTTCCTACATTCCCTAGCAATATGACCTATTTTCCACAATAAAAATCTCCTCTCTTCTTCCTACATCAGTATACCTGTCAGCTCTTCAAAATGTGGGATCTTTTCTCTGGCATTGATCCCAGTGATGAACATCTGATAATCATCAGTGACACCAATCCATTGTAATGGTCACAAGATCTGTATCGTCCATTGTATCACCAATATTTGATAAAAAATTTTAAATCCTTGATCCTTACTGCAAATGAAGCAATTGTTTCATTCTCCTCCATCTTCGTGGATAAGATCTTACTCTTGAGGAACAAAAGACAATTTGAATTACTGATCTCATACAACTCCTTCAGAATTCCCCAGGTCTTGTTAGCTAACTTACCTTCTCTGATGTGTGGTATAATAATTTCTTTCTCTAACATCTTTAACATTGTCCTTGCTCTGCTTTCTCATTTATCCCAATCTGGGATTGTCGTTGATCTAGCTGCATGCCTCATCTCGTCCCCATTAAGAATCATCCAAGCACTCTGTGCTTCTAGCAGAGTCTGCATCTTAAACTTCCAATTTGCATAATTGGAAACACAAGCTTGTTATGCTTGTTCATGCATGCTTCAAATATGTTGTTATTCATCTTGGTGATTTAGAAAAAAAATTGACAGGTAAAAGATATTAAATTTACCCAGATCCGTGATAGAGACAGATCACTGTTGTTTGATCTCGCAACACATATGCAAATCTCCGTGGCTTTCTTCTCAGCCTCCAGAAAACCTCCTGTTGTCAGTTATAGACTTGTTCTTGGCTTCCCCACTTAGCTTCTTTGATAGCTACAACCTTTTTCTTGGCTCCCTTTGCAATTTCTTTGATTTACACGATCGTCAGTGATATCTATCCAACATCCGAGACTAGTCGCAACCGTCACAACTATACGCCAGAAAAATGTGACGATCGATAAAACCTGTGACTATTTTGGTTCAAAGAACCACCCACCAGCTAGCGTATAGGTTCCTCAGCCCTGACACTTTGATACCATGATAAAATGGCAATGTTTGTATTAATAAATAAAACCCACTAGTTAGCTCTACGAAAGAGACTCTGAACTAGGAGAGTCTAGCTCTGCAGAACACTCTACATTATTCATCAACATTACACATTAAATAGAATACATGGTTTTAGGGAAGTTAGAACAGCATCCTAAAAAATAGAAATTGATTCCTATCCCGAGGCTACGTGAACCAACTCTACCTATTCTAGGATATTCTCCATTATCTTCTACAATAAATATAATTGTGCTTATTGTTAAATAATATATTTTCTTAAATATAAAAGTGTACAAAGAAAAAAAGAAAATATTTTAACATTTATTAAGCTAAAAATAGCATATAGGAAAGATTGCTTTTTCATCGATTTGATGTGTTAATCCTTTTTATGTGAAGCCCAGCTTCTCAAAAAACCATTGCTAAATAGATTACCCCAAAAACTAGTTATCAACATATCTACATAATTTTCCCTATTATATTTAGAAGCCTCACATTCTAAAATAAAATAATTTTTGTTTCTACCTTTCTAGAAAAACAAAAAATACACTATTTCCTCCGACACTTCTTATAACATTATGAATTTTGCATTAATACACATATAAACTAATAAATATAATGGGTTGCTATCGCAATATACACTTTACATCCAATAATATATATACACAACCCTGTGCACCTGTGGACTGTCAAATATTGGTCGTTGTCACCTCAGCTCAACTTTCGCTTTACATGATCTTCACCTTAGGTTTAAAATTAGTCATGTCACATCACAGGTCTTTCATCTATGTGTTGTGTTCAAAATGGTTTTTTAAGCTTTGAGTTCTTCACTTATTATCCATGGAAGGAAACATTGTTTTCAACATAAACTATGCCATGTTCTTATTAAAGGTCATGCTAAATAATAACAATAATATTTTAAAGATGATCTGTCATGATAGATATAAATATCTTTAAAATTAAGATGATATCATTTTAAAAAATGTTAGGTAAATTTTATTATGATGATGTTTTTGGAGTATGTTCTAAAATTGTTTTTGTTTAGTTAAAAGTTTTTTTTTTTCTGAGAGTCACTGCCCAACACTCAGAAATATTTAGCTAGAGTGAAAACCTGCCCCTTACAAACTACCTGCTAATTATTCTAGATAACACTATTTTTCTTGAATAATAATAAGTTAACCTACATTATCCTCGCTATTAATTTAACAACTAAATTATAATTAATTTTCCAACCTATATAAAAAATTCATCATAATATAAAACACTCAAGTGAGTAGCAGTGATGTCCAACACATCGGCCAAACTTTGAGCACCAATCTTTAGCCGTGGATAACCTTTCCAATAAAGTCAATATAGTATATATGGTCCAAATTTAATGATGAACTTGAAGATTGAAGGCTATTTTTAATATTTAGAAGAAGTTAACACGTGGGATGCAATAAAGTAATTGCGGGCTTTCAAAAAGTCATTTGAATAAATTTTCGAGTATGAATGCACGTGTATTCGAGTTAGGTTTGCATCCAGTGAAAGAATGAGCCTTAAATTATGAATCGATTTAAAATATATTTATTTTAAATTTTAATCTTATTATGTGTTCAGAAGATTAAATCTTTTGAAGTGTTAACGATTATTTTCAAGTGTTTTTAATTTAAAAAAGGTTTTACGGATATATACATTTAAGCAAGCATGTATATGAACGCAATACTAATATTAATTTTTCTTTCATTAATATAAATTATTTTATTTAAATTAACTATTACCAATTAATATTATGCCAATATTAGGTGAAATATTATTTATTATTATTATTTTAAAGTTTATATTGCTATTTTATAGTGTAAGAGAAAATTATATTTTTTCATAAAGCCGCATAATAATATTTATAATAATTAAAATAATATATTATATAAATTAACATCATTATTATTATTTTAAATAAAATAGATTTATATTTTAAATATGAAATTTATATTACATAATTATAGTTTGATATAGTTTTTATCGTACATTTTTTGTTAGAAAAAAATCAGTAATACTTTGTCATGCAATCAGTTTGGGTAAGTTTTATCAAAATAAATTATATTAAATTATTGTTATATAATTTTTCATTGAGTTATAAAACAATGGGTTTTAGAAAATTTATCTAAGTTTTGGGTCAAAGGGACAAATTAGTCAATTAAGTCCAACTCCCTTGATTTCACCTTGTTTTCATCACCGGTTTCTTCGATAGGTTTCTTTACCTTTCCTTTGACCACATCTAAGACCTTGTTCTTTTC
>APFE030802974.1:0-12025 GCA_000404065.3 Pinus taeda
AAAATATAAAAAATAATAAAAAAATACTAAAAAAACAATAAAAATTTAAAAAATAATAAAATAATAATATTTTGAATTTTTTAATTCAACGAATGAGATTAAGAGATGTCTTCATCCTCATCGACGGTCGAGATCGTTTTGTTATGGATCACTCAAACTAGCCGTTGGGATTTTTTCCTTTAAGTAGGGTGCTAGGGGTCATTTGAGATCATCAATTGGATCTGAGTCTTGTGCTGAAGAAGCTCTCTTGTAAATATTTTCTGGTTCTAATAAAGAAGACTTTGGGGTCACAATCTTGCTGGTGTTACTCTCTTAATGTGCTGTGAGCAAATTTTATTTCTGCATATTTCAATTTTCAGCCGTTAATGACAGCTTAATGAAGAGTATTGTTGAGCATAGGTATCTTGTTCACATGCTAGGGTTGTAGTAGTGTTAGGGTTTCTGATGTAATGGCAGGTATCTCCATTGTGTTTGAGATATAGTTCTGCTTTTTCTCTCTTATTTGACAGTTGAAGTGAGTTGTGCAGGAAACCCTTGAAGATCAGTGGGCGTTTGGGGAAGTTCTCGGCTGAACCAGCCAACTCCCACAAGCATTTTTTGCAGGGCCCAGCTAGTTTTGATCCTGGGTCAATCATTTAGTTTAATATTTGCATGAGAAACTTCTAACGCATTTCATTAGCAATCTGAAACTTTCTGAAAATATATTTGAGGATAACTGATAAATCTGGCTACTAAAGAGCCTTAAGATCTGTAAATAAACTGTAATCATCTTTTGCTGGTTTTTAGGGTTTTATTTATTTTTATTATTCCCAGGTTTTGGTTGTCTGTTTCATTGTTTTCAGGTCACAGGTGCTGATGGTTGAGAAATTTTCAGGGTTTATCAGAGTTGTCTTTTATCTCAGGGTTTCAGCCTCCTGTTCACCACGTGATTTACTTGGCATACCCCCACCTGCTCAGCTGCTGTCATCACGCTAAATCGCCAAATTGCATGAAACCAAGTTTATTTCGTTGATGTATATGAGCGTGGGCATCAAAACGATTTTAAAAATAAACGTTGTCCATCAGCTCTTCTCTGTGAAAACCTGCAAACACAGTACAATTTCGAGTTTTTTGAATTTTCGTTGGCATCAGCGGCCATCAACTCCAGTCCAAACAGCGTGTATGTCTCCCCCCTGCGTGCGTATTCTTCTCCGCTTTTTCGCTGCCTCCGTTCTGCGTCTGAAAACAATCAACGATCTAAGCAAGGGCCAGACCCGCGTGAACCTGCACAGCATAACCAGAATCGATTTTTTGATTCGCTGCCTGCAAATCTGCGTAAACCTCCAGGTGAAATTCCTCTGCCACGGGCCAGGTAAGTGCGTTAATTTTTTTTTGGGTTCTGCGTGGGTTCTACGTAAACCTCCAGTGTTCATACCCGTCCTTCCTGCTGTCTTTGCAAACCTCCGCGTGAGCCTGTAATCGTAAATCTCGTTGTCTTGGAGTTGTATGCGTAGGTTAGCAGTTTAAATCGATTTTAAATGTCCATGCGTGTGCTGTAGGGTTTAGCGTAGGTTGAAATAAAATCGTTTTGGTTTAATATCCATTCTAATACCATAGATTTAAAATTCGATTTTGTATTTTTTTTTTTTTTTTAGAAACAGTGTTTTTTTTTTTAAATATATAAAATCGATTTCCCTTTTTTAGTTGTGTATTATGTTTTAGTTTCATATGTATACATGCGTTATTTTATGTTAGGGTTTAGTTCATAGTTTAGATTTCAATTTTGGTAATATGTGTGTTACGTTAGTTTAGGTTTAGTATTATTTCTTTTAGTTTGATTTTAATAAACAAAAAAAGATTCATTAGAGTTTTGGCTTTTAATCTTAGATTTTAAATTTTGATTTTTTTTCTATAGTGTTAAATATAGAATTAAATAGATATTTTTATTTTCTTTTAGTTTTGTTTTGTTTAAAAAATAAAAAAATAAAAAATAAAACATCATAAAAATTTAAAAATTTAAAAAATAATAAAAAATAAAATAAACTGAAATAAAAATTTTTCCTTTTTATGTAGAGAGTAGATTTAAATTCTTCATTTAGTTTTAATTTTTTGGGTTTTGAAAATTTTGTCGGAAAAGCCATAAAAATATTCATCGTGGAATTTTTTGAAGTCTTAGCCTGGAAATTTTATCGCGTTCTATTTTTTGCTGAGGCTAAAATTTTGGGATTAATGTTTATCTGGCATGCTTGAATATAATATCTGGTTAATGTGCATGATTATATCTTTCGAAGTTTATTTCTTAGATTGCCAGATCATCGTTAAAAATATCGTGGGTTTACTGGATATCTTGCATTGTTACGATTGCTGTGAACTGTTTACATCTCTGCAACATACAGTAAATAATCCCTTAAACGTCAATCCCATAAGGCACTGGTCTATTATGTCAAACTAATCAATTTAGTGCCGGTTTCATTTCGTGTCTCCCAGCCCAACTGGTTCACAGTTGGTCATCCTTTTCCTATAGGGTCTACCCCCCTTAGCCGCGGGAGACAGGCTTAAACGGAGAGATCGGGGATCAGAGTGACAGCCCCTGGTCTGAGCATTGTCGTGACAATCTGTGCGACAACATTTTTTGGCGCCGTTGCCGGGGACAGAGTTTTTCTGGCCCTGGCATTTCAACGACATTCATCTTCTCATCTCTCATTCTTTCATCCTTCTCATCTCTCATTTGAGCTGGCAGATTCAACATTTTTTACGTCTCTTAATCGTTTCATCACCTTACCTTTCGTCATATCAGCAGCTTCTTTCCATCTCGTTTCTTGTTTGGGTGGCGACTCCATTTTCTTATTTTTCCCAAACAAGAAGCCTCCCTCATATCTGCTTGTTGGTTGTTTTTTGGATCCTGGAATTAGATTCATTGTTCAAGTGGCGACTCCACTTCCTTCATCGATTGATTTTCTTGAGCAGAGATCTCGTTCTATCATCCATTTGGTCCCTTGTTATTCATCATGGATTATTCGTTTAAACCATGTCATTTTGATGACCTCCATGATATTCCAGAAGTGGCCATCTCTAAATTACCTTTGTTCTCAAGTGGTGATGCAGTCGCTGTAAAAAGGCATCTAGGCTTGTTCACTCGCATAATGATCATATATTGTAGACCCCCTCAGTATAATCATGAAGATGTCAAAATGCGCCTTTTTGTCTTTTCCTTAGAGGGTGATGCTTTAAATTGGTTTAATCATTGTCTTGAAGGTTCCTTCACTTCTTTACAAGACATTGTCAATGCTTTTAAAGACAGATATGGTTATCCGGATAGCCCGCTTTGTGCCCCTAAAACTGTGCAGCAAAATGAAAAAGGTCCAGCTGTCAGTGAAAGATTCCAAGACAATTCTTCATATCAAAATGTGCCATCCACTTGTGCTATTACAGATCAGATTCATGATAATGGAAAAGTAGGGACAAATGACAATGAAAAGGAAGATCAAAAGCAAATTATACAGGAACTAATGTTGTTGGTAAAAAATATGGAGATCAATCAAACTAATAACCCCAACCAATCCGCTCATATACCTTCTTGGGGGCCCCCTGTTCATCCTTCCTGGTCCGCACCTCCTCCGTGGTCTTATCCATCTCCATACCATACTCAACCTCCTCCTCATTCGTTTCACTCACATGCCTAGCCACAACCTCAGTGGAATGCACCTCAACTGGGGTGGAGGCCGCAGTACAACACTCCTCCCGCCATTTTTCCTCCACCACCGGCTCAACCACATCCATTACCTCCTGCTCCTCTAAGACAACCCCAGATGCCTGCTCAACCGAACCCGAACCCCAACAACAAATAGGCCCAGCAGGTATATAGTGGGGAGACAACATGCCCTACCTATGCTGTGGAGATCCAGGAGATCAACCTGCAATCTAGGAAGGTCCTTCCAGAGCGCCAACCTTCTCCCCTAGAGGAAGAGGAAGAGAAATAGGAAAGTGAACCCCAAGCCATTCCACCCTTTCCTGAGCAACTCACAGTAACCACACAACCCAATCCAGAAGAGACTGAGCTTTTGGGAGAACTCAAGCAGTTGTGTGTGAAAATACCACTTCTTCAGGCCATAAAAGATGTACCGATATACAACAAATTGATTAAGGAGAAGTGTTTCAGGCACCCAGGCAGGCGAAAGAGAGACGCCTCAACTATCAATGTCATAGGACAACTGTCTGATCTTATCTTGGGCCAAGTAATATGTCCAAAGTATTTGGACCCTGGGAGTCGTGTAGTTGATGTCCACATCAATGGCACCATCATACCCCACACCTTGATTGATCTAGGGGCTGCCATTAATGTGATGACCAGGGACACCATGCTTAAGCTCAACCTTCAGAGTTCCTTAAGGAAGACCTCGACAGTACTGCAATTGGTAGACCGCTCCACCGTGACTCCCGAAGGGATTGTGGAAGATGTCTTTGTCTCTGTTGACTCTTGGGAGTACCCTGCGGACTTCTTGGTCCTTCAGCCAAAGGCAAAACTCATTGGATATCCCCTCATTTTGGTAAGGCCTTGGCTAGGTACTGCGGATGCTTACATCAGCTGTCGAGTAGGAAGCATGACCATAAAAAATGGGCCTATGTCCAAGCAGCTAGTCCTGTACCCTCCTGCCCAACCTTTGCTAGAACAGGACTTACCCCTCTGGTTGGAAGAAGGAGATGAGGATGAGGTCTACTCTGCACCATTATGCACAGTGGAGGCCACCAGGGGAGGTCCTCAAACCGAGGATGATTCGATTGAGAACTTAATCCAAAATCCTCCCCCTGGTGCACTATCCTTGGAAGAGTTGGTGGAAGATACCCAAGCCAGTGCTTTAGTGGACCTATGTGTGACTGATCCAACCACTCCCAGAGTTAAGAATGTGGAGTTTGGCCCTGAAAGAACTTTAAAGATTAGCTCCTCTCTCTCTCCCTCCCTCTCAGGAAAAGGAGTTATGTAGTCTCTTGCCCCGCCATTTGGAGGCTTTTGCTTGGAGCTACAAGGAAATGAAAGGAATCCATCCCTTGGTCTGTACCCATCATATTTACATTAAAGAGGACTGTAAACTAGTCAAGCAACCTCAGAGGAGAATGAATCCAACCCTTAAGGAGATTGTTAAAGAAGAAGTGCAAAAATTGTTGGATGCAGGATTCTTCTTTGCCTTAATTGGTATCTGCCAACCGTTACGCCATCAGGGGTGTCTTTGGAATTGTCACCGCACAAGATTCATTTAAACTATGAACTACTCATTCGATAAAGGTTGTGAGCAAATGAGCACTAGAACTATGCGCGGGATGAAACTCAGAGCTGAGGGAACCAGGAAAGGGTGGAACCCTATGGGCATGTCGTTCGAGGAGGGTATATTGATAGAGAATTTTCCTTAGAATATTCCTAGAGCATTTTTATGGAGATTATTCATTGAATATAAAATATTCCCTAAGGGGCTAGAGTTGCAGGTGACATAATATAGCCAAATGTATACTCATTTTAACCAGAATTTTGATGGATCACAATGGTGTGGGCAATTTTTTCCTTTGAGTAGAAGATTTTAGGGGTCATGGCAGAAACCCACTTTTTTCATTAATTGATGGGCATGAAGTTCGAGAGAACAATGCGCCTTTCAAAGGTAGGTCATGTTTACAGTCAAAAGTCTCAAGAGGAAGAGACATACATGCTGATGTTGTGATTGTTATGATTTGAGTAGTCAAATTTCAAGTCACTCCCAGAAATTGAGGTATAATGACGTAATTTTCCTTGTACTTGCCTTTCTTTTTGATGAGATGAATGAAGCAACCTCCACACTGTTTAAGTAGGACTCGGAGACATAGCCTACATTAGATGAACTCCATTATCAAACTTTTGTGTGCATTACCTTTATGGTCTCATTTATGTTGCTCCTTGTTTTAGTGTTTACATACATGGTGTTTATATTCTCTTTCATGCAATTCTTCTAACATCAACCAAAGAAAAGATCTTGGATAATGTCAGTATCAGAGGAATACCAGATAAAAGAAGGTGGTGGAACAACTAACAAGCTAGGGAATGGGTCTTATTAAACCAAAAGAGAAACTATGACACCTTATTCTTGCATTTGGGGAGAAAGTAATGCCACAAATAAATAAATAAATAATCCTACTTGAACTCCAAGATTGAAGATACGCATTATATTGTTGACTCGACCAAATCTATTTCCTCCCCGGCCTTTCGAATTATTCCTTGGTGTCACCCTTGGTAGATTTTTTATACTATACAAAATTTTCGATTTACATCATCTATAACTTTTGAAGCTTTGTATAGGTCAAATATGTTGTTACAATAGTTTAGGGTGTTTGGTTTCCTAGTTTTTAGCAAATCTCAAATGCCTCTAAAACCTAAAAGCATCATAACCTCCTTTCGCCCTTATTGTAAAACTTAGAGTTTGACAACCCTACCATGGGTGTTAGGTCCATATAATACGAGTATAGCCCCCATATTTTCATTTTTGTGCCCCATAGATGCCCATTGTCGTTATTGTTGTACCCTTGCATTATTATTGTTATTGTTATATTATAATGTTATACCAATCTCACCCATGCCAAAGCAATCCCCGAGTTGTCTCGACGATGCATGGAAAATCAAAGGAAGTCCATGATCAATAACCTGCCCTACAACACAGTTTTGTTCACCATGTTCTCTACCAATCCACCAAAACCCCTAACCAATCTCATTTCTGAGCCAATCAAGAACACATCTCCATGTCTTCAGATGAAACATCTGCTCCATGATCTAGACAATCTTAGCTCCCTCCAAGAAGCTTTGTTATGCACACTTTGATTCACTAGCCCTTCATAGTAGCTTTGGTACCATGTTGTTTTTCCACGACACCGAGGAATATAGGTTAGGTCCTTATAATCTCTGACACTACCAATCCAAATGCCACAACTAACTACATTGCATGGAAAAATATAAACAACTGTAAATCAACTAGTGTAAAACTAAACAACGTTTTACAATTTTCAACAACCAAACTTCATTATATTAACAAATTGTAATACAACTGTCTAGGGCTCCCGTACCAGGGATAATGTCCCGCATACATCCACTGATACAAGAAATACGAAACTAGGGTTTGGTGTCAGATAATCAATCTACCTTGAACAAGATACAATCTGAACTACTAGCTATTCTAGCGTGCTCCACAACTTCACTTCAGTACATGTACCCTAAATACATATTGTTGGTCCTTTTACTCCCGATGTGCAGCAACACCAATTTTTCTCTATCAATGGTCCTGCTCCTTTAGGTCACTGAACACGGTTCCAATATGCTCTCTAGTTGATCATTCATCCATCAATGACTCAACACTTAAGGTCTTCATCAACTACACACTTACTGCTCCTTAGTCCTTCAAGGAGTCAACACACTTTGGGACTTCTTGCCCACTAGCTGCTCCTTAGTCCTCCAAGGACACAAATCACAGGGACTTGTTCCCACTATTTCCCACTTGTGCTATCCAATGAAGACAAACTTAGGGCATGGAGAGATGCCACCTATCACTGTCAAAATTCCTTTTCCAACAATGAACTTGGGTTGATCCAAATGTTCACTTGTTTTTCCTTTTTCCTTCAAGGTACCAACACTTGAGCATCTCTTCTTCTACCCTTCTAATAGTCCTTAAATTCCTTCTTAAGTGACTATACTTAGGGAATACACGACACCAACAACCCTAAAAAATGTTCTTTGATGTGCCCAAAAAATTGTCCAATACTTGGACCATTAACCACTTAGAAAACACGTCAGCTTAAAAGAACATACCTCTAATTGGAGCCACTTTCTTCTTCTGTTGCTCACTATCATGTGCCCAGTTCAGGTCTAGAACTTTCTGTCTAGTTAGGACAATAAACTAACCCTCAAATAACCCTCAAATCCCTTCGCTCTCCCTTATATAAGGTTTTTCCTAGCTCGTTGTCCTTCTAGGTATACTTGGCCACCCTTTCACTCCTCCAAATAACTATTTGGTGCAAAAAACAGGGCTTGGCCCTACCTATGACAACTCTGAATAGTCTTGACCCTATTCTTAAGGAAGATAACGCTTATCTCATGCACAAATCAGACCATAAATAATGTGGCTACCCTTTTGCTCCACTCGAACCTACTGTAGACATGGAACAAACCCAAAACAACCCTCAAACTTCTTTGTCCCTGTCCTCCATGAGCTCAATCACTTCATATGTCTTCTTTGTGATGATTTGTACTTGGTTGATGAGGAATGAGGTTCCTCCTCTCCTCTTTTATACCTTCTCTAGGGGAAATGACTAGCCCTTCCAAGAGGGTGCTTCAACTAAGGTCGATTTGAACTTCTATCCTTTTTCACCCACATAAACACATAAAAATTAATATCTCCTCTTTGACAAGGGTTATCATGGTGCTTGAAGCTGCCCCTTTCTCCTTTAATGGTTCTCTTTCATCTCCATGTGCCAAGTTATCACAATCCTCCTTGGTCTTAGCCCACAAGTGACTTTGTGGTGTGTTATAGATCCATTTGGGCACATCACTCCCATAATTCAGATCAGTACTATTAGGGCTCATCAAACCCTAATTCTGTTGCTACATGCCCTAGACAAGTCATCACTTTGAATGGCTCCTTCCCTAAGAGTTTCTTGGCTTGAAGCCCTCCAGAAATGCCTCCTTGAGGGACCAGATCATCCTTGGTCAGGGGTAAGTGTGCTTTAGTGCAGGTAGGCCCATGTCAGGGTGCTTTCCAGAGCACTTAGGCCCACTTTGACCTACGTTGGGAGAGATTGAGCAAAATCATCATAGGGTTCTGGGAATATTCTTATCTTCTAGATCCATCTAGAAGATTCCTACAGTTATCATCTCCTCTGAGCTTGAAATTAGATACGGAATGAGTTAACTAACCTCCTATCCTCTCATCCCTTCCTCCATGGAAACTAACTCTAAGTTTGGAAGGCCATTCGATACCCTCATTTATGACCAAACCTCCTCCATTTTCCTATAAATAGAGCACTCATCTAAGTGATCAAGGGCTGGACTTTCAGAATTTGTAAGGAGATATTGTTGGTGTGAGGTTTGAGATTGTAAACAAGTATTGTTATGCTGCTAGAGTGTTGTGGTTTTGATGTGATGTTGGTTGGAACCCAAGCTGGAAGAGTGACAATGGATCGGAATTCATGGTTGTAATTCTTCCTTCTAATTAATAAAGTTGTTTACACCTTCTCCCATATTCTTGTCTTTATATGTGATGATTGTATGTGTAAATTATTTCGATTCCATTTGCTTACAGTAGATAGATCTCTTGCTTTGATTGGTTCTTTGTCCTCTATTTATGATTGCAGGTGCTTGTTAAGCGAGTTAAGTTCGAGAAGGAGTGACGAGAACCATACAAAGGAGACAAAGGGAAAGAAAAAGATAACAAGTAGGTCCCTTGTCTTACTTATCTTATTTCAAAAAAGGTTAACCACTTTAAATCTGTTGTTCTAGGTGTAGCTACCCACCTAGGGAAATTGTGTTTATCCATAGATGCAAAATTCCACATAACAAATTAGCGACTCCGTTGGGGAGAGATCATTATTCTGGGTAGTTTACCTTCATCCTATTACACCCTAGTAGACTTTACTTTCTTCCATTGATCTTGTTTCAACCCTTTTGAAGTGTTTTTTGGTAAAAGTTGTGCTTGAAAGCCCCTAGGATGGCCTCTCTGGCACCAGTGCAGGTCTGGTCAAGAGACAGAGAGCTATAGAGCACCCTTGGCTTGAGGACAGTGCTCTAAAGCGCATTGTCTCCCATTCAAGGTTGCAATGATCCTCCTAAGGTGAAAATCCCATCTTTGACTTAATTTTTCCCAAATTTCCTTCTATTTTTGCTTGCTGAAAGATCAATGATTGTTGTACCTTTGAAATCAATTTTTGTTTCCTCTCCTAGCCCTACTTTGGCCTTGATTGTTTAGTTTTTATTAAATTATTTCTTTATCACTATCAATTCATTATCAAAGTTAGTTTATAGTCGATTAATCTTTGTTCAAAAGAAAGTGTCGTAAAAGTCTTCATTTCTTTCCAAAAGGAATTATCGTAAAGTCTTCGTTCTTGCAAAAAGATTGATTGATTGTATGTGGATTAGTTTCCTTTAGTTCATTTCAACATTAAGGGAATTGAAAAGAAAAACTTTCATTTTGCACTGAAAAAGTTTGAGTGTTCTCATAGGAGTAGTTTAGGAAAATTGCATTAGATGTGTTCTTTGTTCTTTGATTAAAAGAATCGGATTTCTCTATCCCTACTAGCTAAGGTTTTCATTGTTAAAATTGAATGAAAAGAATGCTTATCATATTAGTTGTGTTATAAGAATTTCAAAGACATCACAGGGTGAACCTTGAAAGGCAAATTATTAAGAAGATCAACTTAAAAGTTATCTCAATTAACCTAATGGAGCATTGTAACTTAATGCATAACATTTAGAGGTCTAGGTTAGAGACATGTTCCAGCGTCGTTAAACATAGCAGATGTCGGTAACTTGTCTATGATATATTCCGAGTGTGATACTTCATTCGTCATACGTAAGTATATCTTAGCTCATCCACATAACTTCGGGTATATAGGGAAATGTTACAGTATGTAAAGTATAAAGGAATGCTCTCACCATGCAGTTTCACATTAGACAACACTAACACAGATTGGGCCTCCATGTAATTTCGGGTATATATGGGAGGACTACATTAGGTTGCTATCCATCCTTAGGTAATCGATTCGGCAGCCTTGTACACTGTGATACACCAAACACAACATTCGGAGAGATTGCCTGCACGTATGTTAAGTCCTTGGTTTACTGAGACAGTATATTGCCGTTCACAGTTGCTTGGGAATCTTTTTGCCTAGATTATCCCTATTTTGTTTTTTTATGTTCTTTTGATTAAAATAAAATTAATTGACCATGGATAACATCCTCCACGTCACTCCTTAGTTTATATTAGGTTGAGACATATGGCAACAACTCCGAAGTCCACCAATCAAGGAATTCCTTTTGATGGGAACCCTGGTCCTTTTCCTCCTTTCGGAAATATTGGTGCTCCTTATATGGCTACATTGTCCCTTCCGAGACTTACCATCGGATTGCTAGTATTGTTGTTCTCAACCTCCTTGGCCCCGCAACTGAATATTCCTACAACTAGACATAATAAACCTCCAATTGAACCTAAAGTTGACCCTTTGCCTTCTTCATCAGTTGTTTCTTCCTCTTCGTCTAGTGAAAGTATTGGCACTAGTAACCAAGTGGCTATTAAGAAGAAGAAAGGGAAGAAGAAGAAGAAGAAGAAGCAAATTCAACAAGGGGCCAACCAAGCAACCGTTGCTTCGAATGCAACTTCTGATGAGAAACCGTCTGATAAGCCTCACAAATTTCGATATCCATGCAAAATTGGTATGGGAGACCATCTTCTTCGAAATTGTTCTGGTATTCCTCAGATCTTAGAAGAATGGTCTACTTGTTGACATCATCTTGTGTCATCAACTTCTGGGGATCATTTTGGTGATACACCATCAACTATTGGTAGTAAAGTTCATGGAAAGAAGGGTAAAGTTAAGTTTCCTTGTAGGTTATGTGAAGGGAATCACCCCATTCACCTTTGTCCCTATCTTGATGAAGCCAAAAAAGTGTTGGATAACCGTCCTGCTTCTCTGCAGCAACTTCCATCTGGTTACAGAAGACTCTCCCTTAATCCTTCACTAGTTGATGAATTGACTGACCCAAATCAACCATTGGTCAAACCCACTCTCTTTGAATGTGAATCCCATGAGTCTATACCTAACCAATCATAGTTCGAGGAAACAGTTGACCTGATTTCACCTTCAGTTAATCGTACCTCTCCTGTAGAGAGTGAGTATGGTACCACAGGTTCTTTTTATTTCTTCAGATTCCAATGAGCTTGGGGGAAATCCTCTTGTTCCATCAAGACAGGAGGAAAATCCTCACGCTCTCGTAACTCAAGGGGTTAATACTTTTGTTTCTACGATACCCCCTCCAAGTAGTCTGGTC
>APFE030802980.1:0-92555 GCA_000404065.3 Pinus taeda
TCTTTGAATGAGCATGGTACTTGATTGGGGACTCCCAGCCCAAATTTCAAGAAATTTGGAGAAAATTTTGTCATTTGTGAATTTTTTATGCCAATTACAGGTTTTGGCTTCTCAACGGGTCTCACCCCCGGTGAGACCCTTTGTCCCAGCAACTCCATTTTACAAAAACTCAGCATTTCTGGATTTTTCATGAAAAGTTACACTTGCTCATCCATTATTAAGAAATTCCATCAAGTTTTGGGCCCCAAGAAGGTCAAAATACATGAAAAATTTGACTTTCTGCCCCTTTTTTGAGTTGCAGAAACCAGTCTTGGGAGAATTACGTTTTGACAGGGAAAATGACCTCCAAATTCAAAAATTCCAGTTGGGTTGGAAAGTAGACTCACAGACCTTTCCAACAAGCTCACTTTTGCTCAATTCTGACACCGGGAAGGCCTCCAAACAGAGCTGCAAAAGTGTGCGACCCGTTGAGAAAAGGTGTGCGACCCGTTGAGGAAATGTTGCCAAATTTGACCAGTTCAGCCCAGAAATTCCAGTTTTGACCTTTTTCGACTTTCTGAAGTTAATGATGATCTTAATGGATGTAATTATGACACTTTTTGGATACTTTTACTCTTGTTTAACTCTTCTAGAAGAATTTCTCATGTAAAGGGTAAAAATTGAATGTATGAACTGATTTCCAAGTTTATAGAGGCAAGTTGTTTTGACTGCCTATTTTGTAGTGCTTAGTTTAGAAGTTGTTCAAACTGCTCCTAGGATAGTGAGCTCGACCCTTAGAGGCAAGGAAAGGTGTTAGCTTGCCTATATTATGTATTTTCTTAGTCATTTTCAGAGGTTGGAAGGTTGGACTCTTGAGAGAGGAGTAGCTCATTGTATTATCTTTTGTATCTCTGCATTTTTTGGCAAGGAAGACCAGGGTTTTGCAGTCATCTTTGGGATTCTTGTGGACTCATGTGTTGATGGTGTGTTTCTTCAGTCATTTTAAGCTTTGTTATGTGTTTCATTTTTCCTTCTATACTTCTGCATATTAAACAAATGAAGTGATAAAGTAAGAATTCATGCTTGTCATGCTCTGCTTTTAAGTTTGTTTAATTTTGATGTTTTCTACTGTTTAAAGAGAATTCAAATTCATTGTTTGCTCTCTTTAGCCTTCTCTCTTTCATTCCTGACCATTCACTTCAGTCAAAGACATCAGCACGGCCTCCTACCTCGCCCCAAAGACTCCCCTGCAGAAACTGTGTCCCATCCCCGCAGCCAAATTTGCCCTCTCCTCAAACTGCCACCAAAAACCCAAAAACCCCAAAATCAAATTCTTTTATCAGTTTACTAGCCTAATATCAGTGTTACTTTGTTGGTCATCTCCCTAATTGAAAATTTTCCAAGAGAGACCAGAGAGAGCCTTCTCCTGCCCCGTAGGGCTAGCTACGAGGCTAAATGGTTTGATGTTGCCTTGAGGTTTGCCTTTTTCAGCCTGAGGTGAAATCTCAAGCGCTAACATGTTTCACATATGTATTTTGTGGTATCACTTTGGATATGAATGATACATGGAGTAACAAGGCATATGTGAGATACAAGGTTTCTCTTTATGGAGCTTATATGATGGTGTTGGTTTATTTTATTATTTGACTACATATGGATTTTATAGTTGTGGTATGATTATGTTATGTTTTTCTATTATTAGCATGAAAATTGATTCATGAGATAAATTAAGCTAATACTTTCTAATATATTTATATATTAAAATGAGGCAAAAATGCCTAATCAAATGGATGAAAGAGGGTCCCACCTATTAGATTCAAACTTTTAACTAAAAATTTGTAAACAACCTTTAGAAGTCTCTCCTCTCGATTCTAATAATCTTGATTAGAAATTTAACTAATCTGATCTTTTAGAAATGAAAACTACCAAAACCTTTTGGAGCCTCTTTAAAAAGAGGAGAGATCTATGAAGGCAAGGGAGAGAAATATGTGAAGAGAGGTATGGTACAACAATATTAGGTTTTTCTTTATTCCTCTAGTTTTATTTTCTATAAATTAGAGAGTTGATATTAATGGTGACAACAATTCTATCTCTAAAGGAGCGACCAGTTAGGGTGACTCCCCTCAACTATTCAAGGATTTGTGAAGGTATCTTGTGTTCTTTATGATCAATTACTTGTTGTTCAAAAGGTCTAATTTTTTAATTATCGGTCCTAAAAGTGACCTTTATGCAAAAAGCAAGTTGCCCTATTTCACAATTTGCTTGAAGGATCAATATGTTGTCATTCTCATTAGATTTCCTTGATTGTTGTATATGAGCCTGCACAATTTAGTAGTTTGAGTTTTAGAACTCGTTAAAGGTCTTCACAAAAACCCGTTGTTAAGATTTTGACTATTATTTTAATAAAATTAGTAAGTTTTCTTTACAATCTTTATCTTTGTATTCCTCTTATATCTTGTTATATTACTATTCATATCTTTTCACAGCTTATGCTCAACATGATTTAAGGGTTTTGGCCCACAATCCTAACTAGTTCATTGTCAATTCAAGTCTAATTTTTCTTTTTTTTAGTAATTATTGATCATTTATCTCATTGTGAGTATCATGTTTTAGATGTATATATCAATTTTTCCTTTCGTTTTATTTAATATTTCTATAATGTGAATATTTCCATATTATTATATATATATATAAACATTTCTATTTTACATTATACATTACGAGCGAACTACCTCAATATCTTGTTGTGATAACTAGATTTGAGGAGTTGACTAGTTTAGTTTGTTTAACTTAAACCAAACTATCAACATATTTTGGTAACCATACTGGGGAACATTATTTCCTCGGTTTCCTTACAATTCTAGTCTATTTATGGTTAACTGATCATTCCAACAATCCAATCTTGTATTAGGATCTGCCAACACGCGCACTTCAATCATCCTCAAATTATCATCTCTTAATCATTGCTATCTAATTTCAATTCATGACCATTCAGTCCAATATACAAGATGGTTTAATTCCTCAATTAAATGATCAATGGAATACTTTGAACTCATTACTTGATTATATCTTGAATAACACTCCTAATATTCAACATTGAATCACGATTGGTCATCGATAGCATGTGAAATTGATGAAGTTGATCAGCGTGAGGTTCTGATTAACCAACAACGTGATCATTGCCACATACAAGATCTTCGTAATTAAGCTTGTATGAGTAGTGAACCTCGAAATTCCTGAAGTCTTAGAGGTGATAGCCCTTAATACACTCCTATCAATGAAATTCAAAATCGTAGGATCATCTTAGAGGTAGAATTCCGCTGAAGGTTCCTCCAAAGTCTCACTAGCTCATATCAAACCACTTCAACTACCAGAAGAATCATGTCTGGAACACAAAGTTAGCCTTCGAGCACTACCCAAGGTTCCACTTCTTCGAGGTCATCTTGTTCCATTTCTTGCTCAATCTCTACCCCATCAATCTCTATCGGGTCTATCTACTCTTCTTTTAATTCACAACCATCGAACATTAAATCTACCAAGGTCATCATGAAATTTGGGCTCTTCCAGTTCGAAGAAGATGCTAATGCCACTCCCTCGCATATTCAATCCCCTTTAAATCTCCCCCCACAAACACACCAATTCCTAAGTTTAAATATCATTTACCCAATTTTTTTGTAGATGGTACGATTATCGCTAATGAGCACCTAATCGATTTCTCGAACGCTTACCACAATATTATAATATAATATTATATATAATATTTTATTTTTTAATGTAATATATATGTGACAATATTTTTTTTATAATAAATTTCAAATGAGATGATTTAATTTAAACTTAAAAACGAATAATTTAATATTATAACACCACCATTTAATAAAACTACACATTTAATATTATAATAATTTTATATCAAATTCCTTCAAAATAACGCTTAAAACAACCTCGCCAACGTGGATCATGCTTAGATCTTGTAACTTGATTAATAAATTGGCTTGATAGCTGGAACATAGTTGTGTGAATGGTACACACATGATAAAGTAAGACTCCTAATGTTTTAGAAGGAATAATATAATGCTATTAAACCATATGCATTTATTTAAAAAAACATTTAAAAGATTTTCGGTGAATGGTTTCTTCGCAGATGGAAAAGAACAATTATTCAATTTTTTCAAGAATCATTTTGTCTTATTTTTACGCCATAAGGCGTTTCCCTCTGAAATGCATCCCCCTTTTTGCCTACCTGTCATCCTTGGAAATCGTAAGATTGGATGTTAGATGATTACAAACACTTGAACCGTCGATCAAAATAGTTACAAGATTGGATGTTAGATGATTACAAACACTTGAACCGTCGATCAATTCCCTATTCAATCTTGTAATTCCCTTTTGAATCTTGTAATTCCCTATTCAATTCCCGGATCTGCACCGTGAATCCACTCTCCAGTGCCACCACAATGTCTTGATCCTCTCGGCGACTCGATCCCGGGGAACTTTCCTGGCGGTCTCGGAGCAGGGCCAGTGACTAGTCTTTCGCAATGGGGCCTCCCAGGCCGAGCTGAATGCGGCGCATTCTGTGAAAAAGGGCAGGAACCATGGTGTGAAACACCATTCTAATGTTCTCAACCTTGTTCATCAAGTCCTCCAACGCATAAGCTAGCCTGGCCCTGCGGTAATAATTCTTCTCTGACGTCGTAGGTTCGAGACAGTCCAGGTAATGCGCGACGAGGCCGTGGAAGAGATTAATGAAGAGCGCGGGGTGCCAATCCCCAATCTAGAGGTAGGGTTTCTCCAGAGGTGTTCTCCAGGCGGTTGTCAAGACTTGCGAAGGAAGAATTTTCATTTACCCTATGCCTGGGTAGGGAACTCCAAAACTCAATGTCCGGAGTAGTGCGCATCGACGGGATGATGCTCAACATCCCCAGTATTCTTGTTGGAGCAGTGACCAATCCGTTCAAGAATGGCTACTTCCCAGGCGATGCTTTTTCACTTATGGAGACCATATCTGCCTGTTCAGGAATATATGGAATCAGGAATATATGGAAAAGGGGCTTATTCGGGGTTCCCTGGGGAGTTACTATTTACAAAGCTTCCAAGTTTGGTATCCTGCTTTCTTTGAACTATAATACAATGCATTCTTCTGATTGACTCATGTGAATACATGTACTCTTAGTAATTATGTCTGGTCAATTCTGCCTAAACAGTTAGGATGAGATATGTATATCTAATAATAATCGTTCTTTGGTTATAATTGCAATTAGGTTATTTGTGGAAAATTAAATACCAGAAAATTGTTGCATATCTTGGGGTGGTGATACCAATTTCTTGATGATCAATCAACAATCTTTCTATCCGCAGTGATCATGTATCATATGCTATATAGTTTTTTTAATTCTTAGGATGTGATATGTCAATCAATAATAAATTTGGGTTTGTTGTTTTTTTATTAATAGTTTTTTTTTTTTTAAGAACTGCAATTAGGTTATTTGTGGAAAATCGAATACCAAAAAATTGTTGCAGACCGAGGGAGCGAATGCATCAACGATCACAATTTCTGCAGCCATGATTGATCAAGCTCCGAGAGGTCAGTAATTTACTCAATTAATTGAGTATGTGTGTTTTCAAGTGGGTTAGTCTCATAATTAAAGTTTGATACATGAAAAATGGTGCAGTGCCTTGAATTGAATATAAAACAATCTAGGTTGGGTCTACAGTTCCGAAAAATCAAAGCAGGCATTTTATTACTATTCAATTCAAGAAGAAATGACTAGATATTGAAAACCCTTGTTTTTAATTTATGGGCTTTGATTGATGTTTGGAGTGTCATGTTCTCTGATTTTGCCCCTTGTAGATCATGCAGAAATTCTTTTGCTATTTTTTCGTTTCACGGGCATTTTAAATAATTAGGCTTCCTCTTATGCTGAGGGAGTATCAATCACCCACAAGTTCAGTCATCATGTCGTTTTATCAGAAATCAAAATTTGGTACAAATTAACGAAATATGTAGCCTGGATCATGGTCTGCAGAGGAACCAGAATGACCGCATCCCACTGGCTGTGTTGTATGCTGAGCATCACTAGACTCTACAGCATGATGATCTGAAATTTGTAAGTGGTTGGGTCCGAAGACGTGGTGAGAATGTGTGTGCCTAAAATAAATATAGTATTATGTTTAAGCCCTCAGGGAAAAATCATAATCAAATGAAAATAAAATAGCGCTCATTCCTAGGAGGTCAGCCCTCTTAGTATTGCTCTAGGATGACTGTGCATAGCCATGGAATTTCATCTTGATTTCTTTAAATAGTGAAACTCCTTTAGAACCACTATGTCTATTTAGAGCTAGGTAACTAGTTCTTACCATATAAAGGCCACAGGAAGTCTGCTTTTTCCAATGAGTTGAATTGCCTCAATTGAAAATTCCTCCAAGAAGACGCGGAGGAGGTAATATGATCACAGCATGGTCCTCTACGATGTAATGGAAACTGAGTGGGGCCTATTCCTCTCTACAGATTGGGTCTCCAAATACAGGTTTACTTCTGGGTAATTATTTTGAAAGGGCAATGTCTAGTGGTTCTACGACTGTTGTCATGAATATTAGTGTAATATATGTAGTAGCAGTGGCCATGCAATCATCGTTCATTGTAGGGAGTAAAAAAATAATATATGCAGTTTTCATTGTACTCAAGAGAGTTTTCAAGGTGACCACCTCTTTGAGGAGCAAATTGAAACATCTCCAATCGAAGTATGTGTAAAACATGGATGGAAACTCCCTCAAATCCTTGGAAGGGAAATCATATTGCGTCCTGATATAATAGATTGAGCACTTAAAAAAGATAAAATTCTCTTCAGTCTCTACCTTCCATAAGGGTCAAAAGCTTACATATCCATTCCTCACAAGAAATGTGATGGACATTCTTTGCTTTATGCTTTTGAGAACATCCCCTGACATTGAGGATCATCGAGATGAACTATATGGCTAGCATGAATTTGAAGGATCTTTTCAAAGTGTGAAGTCAACATAAGACCAAGAAGCCTAAAATGGGCAACCTAAAAATTAGAATGGCACTTTTTAGATATCATTCTTGATAATGACATCTTCGGGGGGTGAAGAGAATGGGAAGGTTGAAGATGAGATAATATGCAACCACATTTAGTTCCCCTGCCTCTTTTGAACAGATGTGAGATATTCCAATCGTGATTAATCAGACTAGTTGCGATTAAGAGTACAAAGGGATTATCGTCATTGTTATAGATAACATTCAATCCAAAAATACGAAAAGAAGGAGAAGATAGTAGACAATGTTTCTGAATATTATGTCATTGGCCAATGGGAATTTCTAATTGCAAATGTCTATTCTTAAAGGGGAGGGGTGAAGGAAGGCATGGTTATGTCAGCTAGTGAACTTGTTCACGTCAATCAGGTAGAGACCAAACCTCTCGTTTTTGAGGATAGTGTTCCTCCATCATCTGGTCCACCAAATGAGGGAATTGCTTTTGAGACTTGAGTTGGTCTTCGAGAAACCACTTGCTAGTTCAATGGAGTTGTCCTTGTCTTCAAATCTAGTGTATTTATTGCATGTTGTTCTTGGTTCATTCTCCCTGACTTGTAGAATGGTGTCTTTCTCGAAAGGTTGATACATCTAACATTGATGGTTCAAAACAATTAGTTTATCCACACTGAACAAAATGGAAGAATGACTATGTATTGTGATAGATCCAATTTGAAGGCACTTTTACCACTTTGCTTCAGAATTTGAAATAGTCCATATTAGTTTGTTTTCAATTTAAAATTCTATCCCTTCATCCATTCTTTTCCTTTGGCTTAATATTGTGGTTGACTCGTTGCTTATCAAGAGATTCCTTATACTTCTGAGTCTGCAATGCACACTTCCACCCATCGATGCATTTTGTTGATATGCTTGGTGAACTTTTCAGCTTGTCATTGAGTAACTTTCTTTTGTTGTTTCTACCATCTAGCCAAAGTACTTTCTACTCTGGAATCTCATGCATGCCTCAAAGCTGAAAGGACAATTTATTAGTGGAGCAATGGATCAGTCTATTCTATGCTAAAAATATAAGAATTGATCATCTTCTATCGTCAAATGTTGATGGCCGTACATTCTTAGCAATCACACTATAGTCGTATAAGGTCCTATTGGCCACATATTTTTTCATGTGTTGGAATTTAGAAGATGAAGGTTGTGCCCCTTTTCAAATTGGTGTTTATTAATGGCCGTAATGCATTTCCAAAGATGTCATAGAATTTTGTTGTTTCTGTCATATTCAGTGGGTGTTAGTAGTTTGAAATTCACTCAAACATGATTGAAAAATAGGTGTGCAGTTTGTTGCCTTAGTATGGTCTTAGTACTTTGCCAAAGTGTAGTTGTTTTTCTTCCAGGCATTTGGCCCCATGATATAGTGTTATTGACATGGGATTAGATACATGTCTACTAATATAATAGCTCTTTTTGTAATTGCCTCCTTTTAAACTTGATTAGAAATTTTTAACATTACCATGAAATGACTCACTATGTTTGAGAGTGTTTCCAACCTCATCAGACTTCATATGGAGAATATAGAATTTCATAACCCATTCAAAATTTAGCAGACTTAACAGTTTTTGGGATTTCAGGATCAACGGGATTGTGGCATTTCATTAGATTATATCATGTGTGAGGATAGGTGATTGGCATTTAATCAAGAGCACCAAGCCCTATATGTATCCCAGTGTTTGGTGTTGATTGTTGAACCCCTTTGCCATGGCCTTAGCAAAAGTGTACCCTTCACTCAAGTCAAAATCATTGATCACACACGTTAAGCTTTCTCTACCATATTATAAGGCTTGGATTAAGACGTTTGATCAAAATTGGGCAGTGTTGACTAATATCCCTAGAGAATTGAACTAGAGGCAAAAACTAGACAAGAGGAGAGGAATCTAGATTCTAGATGGTTGATTCTTAAATAATTAATCATTGATGTACAATGGATGCCATAATTATCTTGATTTATGTACAAATATGCATGTTTTCATATCTTCTACAACTAATTTGGCATTTTGGATGTTTTTTTAGTATAAATGCAAATATATAATATATATACACACACACACACAAGACGCTTCACTTCTGACGATTTTTGGAAAATAACACTTCCAACACTTTGCTTCCAAAAAACAAACGCGCTTCATCCCTACTTTGAGCAACATTGCTCAAGGGCAAACCATTAACCTGATGCACTTCCTTTGGCTAAGCTACTGCTATGACATGGGCATATTTTGGTCAAAATCAACCAAACTTTCACCTTGCCCAGTCTGCTTCCTGCCATTGGAGAAGTTGAGGCCTGGTGCATGGTTTGACATACATCCATTGTTCAACATCGAAATCTGCTAATGCAATTTAATATAATACATTTAAAAAATACATGATATACTATAGACTAGGATGAGTACGTTAGGATTAGAAAGCAAATGTATCAGGCACCCATCATAACCAGATCCTCCTTTAGTTGAAATTGTACTTTACCCTAGTTGCCCTGTCCCCTATAGAGTGAAAGAGCAGCCTCCTTGTCCATAATTTGAGGCACATTTGGTAATTTGATTTTAGTATTGTTGCTTGCCCTATTCTAAAACTGTCAATCACACTTACTTCCACAGGATTGCTTGAACATTATTAGTAGTGTTCGAACTCGTGCCATCATCTCATACTTCAAGTCATTTTTATGTCATGTATAATCGCTTTTCAGGTGAGGAGCCTTAGCAAATTTAGAGATTCTTGATTATGATCATGTCTGGTGGGTAAATAATTGCAACTAATTACTATTTCGTGTCTTATGCGCTAATACCCTCACTCTGCCAACCAAAGTTTTCACGGTGTGCACTCTCAAAAGTTTTGCTTGTTTTTGCATAAGTTAGTAGATTGATTGCTCTGCTTGAGACAGTAACTATTAAGATTGAGCCTATATTTCATAAGTTATTTTTTATCAAATTAAGTTACAGTTTTTGTTCCCAATTTTGATGGGAGGATTTTCACACGACATATATTTATATCACTTATTTTCTTATGTCAACTCGTGATGGATAGTAGGTTGAATCTATGGATTGTCAAGTCTGTGGCTAGCTCTGGCTAGTGGAGCTTAAGATGCATGCCGTTTTACTGTAGACTGTTTAAAGCTTTGTAGTTATTTGATTTTTAAGGTGTACCTCTTTGCATCCAATGTACAATGCTGCAAGTTTTCAATTTTGTTTAATTTGTTTGCTTTGCTTTGATGCAAGTAAATTGTAATTTATAATTAGATCACTCACGACTTTAAAATTTTTCCAAAAATCACCAGTTCAAATTGAACATCCTTAAATTTGTTACATCCAGAGTACTTGGAGCACTGACTTATCATATGTATGCAGCGTATGGAGGATTTTCTTTGTAAACCTAGGTTTTAATTTATGATGTCTTGAAGCATGCAACATAAGTGGTTCTGAGCACTTCTATAATCTTCATTTACAGTCAAAATGGCAAACAAAAGTTGGCAAGTGTTGCAAGAGTCAAATTCTTTTTACTATTTCTTTTGTGAGATTCTGGAATTGTATTGTTTTTATTTTTATCTAATAGCCATTTTATTCTAATTCATTGGTGCTCATTTTTCATGGGCCTTAGATGTTACCAAGAATATAGATGTCCTATTGCTGTTAATGAAGTCTTCATGCCTTCACAAAACTTTGTGCATTTACGGAACTTCCTGGTAATCCATATCCCAAAGCTCCCATAATTGCCCTAATGGAGTATACATGGCAAACATCCAAAAGGAATCCCTTGAGCAAACAAATATAAAAGGATAAGTCAAAGTTTTCTAGGCTTGAGTAAGAGACAAGCCTAGAGTTCTCTAATTGCCAGACCGAGTACCACTCTGAGGAAAGCCAGAATTGCCAAAAAAACACCTTCAAAATCCAAAGTTGAGAATGCAAAACAACCCACAGAAGTAGACTAACAAAAATCAAAAGGATGTGATACCCAAACTCCCATCTACAAGCCTAAACATAAAGATATGATAGGTCACTAGGTTAGACTTAGGAATATATAGTATTAAATAATTGTTTTTCTGGCTGATGTGTTCTAACTTTTTCTCCATGATAATGCAGAACAAATTATAAGGAACCACGAGGTTCCTATAATGTGGTCACCAAATAGAATTGCAGGTTTTAACTTTTATGGCACTGCTGGAGTTTGCACAGCAATAAAGAATGAGAGAGATTTGTTTTCATGTGGCATACCAGATTCTGACAGTGTACTAAATCCCATGGATATGTACTACCTTTCAATGAAGGTTATATAAAGGCAATATCTTGGAGTGTACCAGATGCCCCTGTGTACTTTCCACAAGCTTTCAGTTTTCATACGTACCCAGCACATACATTGAAGCAGGGACTTATTAGTCAAAGGAATTGGGACTACATGGTGCCACCAAGAAGCAGTCTTCAGAATGTACCTTTTAACCTGCAACCTCAAGGGAATGCCCGAGAACTGCAACTACCTTTCAAACTGCATCCTCAAGGAAATACCCAGGAACTTTAACTCCAAGATTTTTAGTACTTCATTGTGATTGATTTTGAGGCAACTTGTCACGTGGGTACATGTCTTAGTCCACAAGAGATAGTGTTTTTTTATTTATCTCATATCTGGTTCTTATTTGTGGCGATTTCCTTTCCATTTATGCAGATTATGAACAATGGAAAAGAGGGGTCATGCCCTCCATTTCCGTCCACTTCTTTTCATGATCATTCCAAGATGGAGAAAAAGGAATGTTTTGATAATTGCGAGATCCATTACCGTTTCATCTCAAGCAATCTTCAGACATTCTCAATGTAAGAGAATACTTATCGTTATACTTGAAGAAGTGTATTGAATAACCACTGACCCAGGACCGACGAGGATATGACAAAGATGAAATGTAGGTGTTATATATAATGTGATAAAATGGAACTACCGAAGATGAAATATAAGTGTTATATATAATATGCTAAAAGGGAACTACCGTTGTTAAATCACTTTCATTATATAGAATATATGTTTATCCAACTCGATTTGCAGTTTTCTAAATCGTCAACATTTAAAATTTCATCCTTTTGTGCTTATCGCTTCAAATCCTGATTTTAGCTTGGAATTCATCCATGGTTCTCAGCTAAGACCAATCAAATCATCAAGGAAATTAATCCTGTAATCTTACTATAATAGAGATCAAATTTTGTTACTTTACGAGGTGCCCTAAAGATTTGTTGCAAACTCTGGTCATAATAGGGCTCGCATAGTGTTGGTATTCTAGCCTTTTGAATTCTTATTGTACATCGTAGATGTATTTCATGTCAAATATAATAAATCTCAGAAGCCACTAACTACTGACAGACATTCATTTTGAAGTAATAATGTTACTGTTATGAAATATCTTCTTAAAGTTGCTCCAGAATGTTGTGTCATGCGTACTTTTTGCAATAAATAGTTGGGAAATCCCATGAAGATGAGACAACTCAGGTAGCAAGATGCGTGCTTGGAAACAAAAGAAATAAATTTAAAACGTGGTTGGGAGAGCTGAAGCAACTATGTTATCACAAATAGGTTAATACCCATACTATAAAAGGAGACTGAAATTAAATGCAGGGTGCAAACCGAATATTAAATGCTAGTATCATGTTTAGATCATCTTCTGTATTTTTGCATTTTTTGAACAGATTCAAATGGACATGAAGTTTGTCAGGGTAAAAATCCCAAAAAAGTGGCCCAAAATCTAGTGATAAGGAGGGGAAGCAATGCAGGTAATTTCCACCTGCAACTTGATTCCATATTTTTACAAGTTCTTAACATAAATGGTAATTTTTTATTAAATGGTTGTTCATAAGTCAACATCTCTTTCTACATGTTGTAGAGCTTCTTTAACTTTAATTGACCTATTATTATAGTTAGAAGGTTATTTGTCAAATTTCATATCATAGCTATTTTAGTCTTGTCACAACCTATTGCTTATTTCCCATTTCATATCTATGATATCTTTGTCTTATTGCCACCTTATTATATGTAATGGTTTTTTCTTCAACGAAAATGGGCACAAAGGTTCTTTAGCCAAAATTTAAGTTTCTTTCACACGCCACACCCTCATTATTTGAGTATCCTCATCCTACAAAACCTCCAAAAACAACTTCTACAGTAAAAATGCCAACTGTTGTTTTGTATCTATTAGCAAAGGCTAAAGTGAGAACAAACAAAGAAACAAATCAGAAAATTGCTATGGATGAGGGAAATATTTTTGGTGAAGAAGGACCAATGAAAGGCCCAAAATCTAGTGATAAGGAGGGGGAAGCAATGCATGTAATTTCCACCTACAACTTGATTCCGTACTTTTACAAGTTCTTAACGTAAATAGGATATTTTTATTAAATGGAAGTTCATAAGTCAACATCTATTTCTAGATTTTGTAGAGCTCCTTTTCCATTCATTGAACTGTTATTATAGTTAGAAGTTTATTTGTCAAATTTAATATCATAGCTATTTCAGTCTTGTCGCCAATTATTGGTTATTTCCCATTTCATATCTATCATATCTTTGTCTTATTGTCACCTTATTATATGTAATGGTTTTTTCTTCAGTGAAAATGGGCACAAAGGTTTTGTATAGAATATTATAGTTGAGATCTAGGAATGGAGTGTGTCACACCATTGTTGTTTATGGTCATGGTTGTATTCAGAAAATCAAGGTCAATTTAACATTGTTATTTGAAGTTTATTTCTCCTTCATTTTATGATCTTGGGCTTCTTCTCAATTTTTCCATCTACATAACCCACTCTTCCTCTATGCTTATTCAGGTTAATTTAATTTTTGCAAGTGGATATTGCATCTTCAGTAGCCATTTTGTGAAATTATCTCAAATGTACCTTCAACATTATTATTTGTGTCCTCATAGGGTGATCAAAAGCCTATTTTCCAGGCCTTTATATTGTTATTTTTCGTGGTAATAAATGTTGACTAAATGATCTTGAACATTGTAAATATATCATTTTGAAACATTATAATGGTGTGCAGAGATTGCATTGATTTTACAAGACACTTCAAGCTACTAGTTCATTTTCTATTGGCTTGTCTTACGGCGTTTTCTTTGCAAGATCAGGTGCAAATGCTAGCTATCTTCTTTTGGAACTCCTTGGAAGCTCTCTGGTCTAGTGCAGGCAAATGGCATCCATTACATTTGATTTTTTATTCTTCTTTCAAATCTTTTTGACCTAGTTTATGTACATTGTATATTTCCAAACATAGGTTGTGTTTGAGAATTAAGAGTGTTTGATAAATAGTTATTTTTATTTCAATGGTAAATTGTAAATTGTTTTGGAAATCTATTTTTCTTATTATAATAAGTTAATTTTATGGTAGTTATATTGTAGATGCTTAAAATATTTTGTAATCATTTCTTGATTGTATATTTCAAAATATGAGAAATTGTAGATTTCCAAATGATGTAGGGATGGAAGTTGTTCATGCCACTTAAATCAAATTAAATTTTAAAATAATCTAAATCTGACATATTTCAAAAATTGATAAAAGTAAAATCATTTCTAAATTATTTTAATAATTAAAAATTTAATTATCAAAATATTTAAAAAATTACAAATTACTAATAATTGATTGAATATTCAAAATAAAGTTGGTAAGAAGTTGATGCCCACCATCAAGGGGGAATTGGAGAGAAAATATCTTATGTTTAGTGAGTCTTGGTTTTTTAACTCTTTTGTATAGCCTTTTCATGTCCATTATAAATTAGTGGGTCTTGGTTTTTTTTTTAAACATGTTGGTCATCATATTCAATTTTGTTGCAAAAATTTTAATTGTTGGATTTAATTTGATTGATTGAAGATTTTAGGAATTGGGTGACTATTAAACTGAATATGTTCAATGGTTGGAGATGCAGACGCATGGAAGGACTTGACAAGGGAAAATGTAAAAGTGTAGAGTTACTATTGATTACTACCCACTAAAAAATTATACAAGTCCTTACCCTTTAATAGGCAATTGATTTTTCCATTTCATGTATAATTTTTCCATTTCATATATCAATTTACAATTTTTAGTGGCAAGGACTAAGCTACCCTGCAACACTTATTTTTATGAGGTTGTTACATTTTGTATTTTAAGATTTTTATTATTTATTTTATTTTTGTTCTATAATTTTATGTATATAGAAATTTATAAAAATAAAGTTTAGGGGCTAACATTATTAAGGGGTAATTTCCATTTTTTCTAAAAATAAAATTGCTTATTTAATTTTTCAAAAAAATATTCATAAATTTTATAATATAAAATAATTTATCTTAAATGCTGATATATATTTTAGAGATTTAAATTTAATAGAGAATACAAAGTCCACCTGACTCATAAATATATGAAAATTTTTTAATTTTAAATATATAACATTTTTTTATTTAATAAATTGATATGATATTAAAATAAATTATTATATTAAATAAATAATGATTATTAATAAAGTATACTAAATTATAAATGTATAAAAATATTTAGATTGTGTGTATTTTGGAGATGATTTTTAAAATTTTATTTAATTATTAAAAAATTATTAAGTAGATGGTAAGATAATATAATATATATATATATTATCTATATATATATATATATATATATACATATATAAATATATATATATATATATAATTATATAATATATAAATATATATATATTATATCTATATATATATATATATATATGAAAGAGTTAGGTATTTTTTTAATATTAATATTAAGTTGGTTTCAAAGTCAGGACCTTTTACAATTTTAGCTGGATCTTCAACTACTACGCTCTAACATGTCCAAAAAATACTCCTTTTCCTACCACACTTCTTGCATACTGCAAACCTAAATTGATATATTTTGAAAACCTTCCAAAAAACTCCTAAAACTAGTACATATTTGAAATACGTAATTTAAAACAAGTAACAAACTAGCCTACATTGACCAAGCTAAATTCAGGGTTAACTTCAATAGTTTCCTTGTCAACTTGCCTTGACTACACTAGAGTAGGGACTTGGGTCTCTTCTGCCACCTCAACATCATTTTTTAGTTGTTTTGTGACCATGAGTTGATTCACATCCATTGTCTCACTCATGTCCTCGCCCAAGTTGTCATCTTCTGTACCTTTCCCACTCAATGATTCAAGTCTTGTGAGAGGGAGGTCCAGAAGATCGAGATTCATCTGCAATCTATCAAATTTGTTCTATAGCAGGCTAATCTTTTGATTCGGGAGTAGTAACTGGACCTAAACCTCCACTACCCCCATTTCCCCTTGTATATTTAACAAAGACAAGATATGCTCCATCGTTGCAGTGAGGTAATCTAGGTGATGACTGAAATCCTCCTTTAAGACTGATGACATCTCCATGTCTTCATTCGTGCAATGACCCTCTTTATTTGCTACGACTTTGGATTTCCAAACTTGAACTTTTGCAGAAAGAGTGTGATTGATCGTGTCTTTTAAAATTGTTCTCCAAGATTACCTTCCCTCACTGAGCCATAGATCCGCTTGCCATATTCAATGCACCAACCTGTAATGCATGTTCTTTTGAGTAGACATACATTATATGAGCTAAAACCACTGCAATTCTATACATGTGTCATTAAAACGTTGTACCTTAGGCGTGCTTGCTTTTAATCCTTGTTAATGAGGGTGACATACCACTACTCCTTCCCACATTTATTATGGATTTGGTCGATCTTCCATCTATCCTAAACTATGCTTACAACCATATTTTCAAGCTAGGTGTTTGCATGGGCCCAAATCCTGGCGATAATGAAGAGCTGCAAACCTGTTGCAGAATGATTCTAAAGGTATGTGAGACATGAAAGTGGGATGATATGAGGATGTGAGACCACCAACTTATTAATCACTACTACACATGGGCAAAAATTTTGATGGAGGAATCCAACGGAATGGATAAAATCAGAAAAACATTGTCATAAGTTAAACGTATTTTTTGTTTTTTTTTGTTTTCTCTAAAATCTCGACAAGCGTCGAATATCCAATGGGAGTTCTTTTACCTTCAAATATTCGACGAAAGTTCTTTTCGCATCGAATGTCCGATGTTTTTTTTTTTAAATCTCGACAATCATTGAATATCTGATAGAAGTTCTTTTACCATTGAATATTCGACATAATTTCTTTGACCATCGAATTTTTTATGTTTTGTCCAATATCAAATGTCCAATGTGTTGTCCAATATCCCAAAAATCACAATGAACCATTGTATAGTGTCTAATTCCACCATTAACGACTTTGTTTTCCACTTTCATGTTTAATATAGGACCACTTTACGTTAAGTTTAAACTAATTATAATAAATATAAGATTATATTATAATTATATATAATATTAATAATATGTTTATTAACATAATATTATATAATTATTAGATAGATAGATAGATAGATAGATATATATATACACACACACACTTATGCCCCAAACATCATATAACTTTGACATAATTGGAATATTAGTTTTCATTGTTTTGAAAGATTGTAGGCTTATTTTGAGGTTCATTTTTGAACAAAATCATCATTGAGAGTTTAGTGACAAAAAATGTCACATAATATTCCTCAAGGAGCCCAATGGTACGTGGGATCGACATCGAGGGCTTTGGATGATCGAAGATGTTGTTGCCCTTGTAGAAATTGCAAGGGCTTGAGGCCAAGGAGAATTCCAAACAAAATAATTAAAAAACATTATAGAGATTATGGACACACTAAAGGCGGACATGAATATCATTCATTAGTAAGTTATTCATTATATGTCCTTGTATTGTAGATTCTTTTGTATATTATATATATATATATATATATATATATATTATATATATATATAATATATATATATATATATATATATATATATATATTCTTTGATATATATATATATATATATATAATTTTGACATAATTGCTAAATTAGTTGCCACTGTTTTGAAAGGTTGTAGGCTTATTTTGAGGTTAATTTTTGAACAAAATCATTACTGAAAGTTTGGTGACAAAAAATGTCACATAACATTCCTCAAGGAGGCCAAGGATATGTGGGATTGACATTGGGGGTTTTGGAGGATCGAATATGTTATTTCCCTTGTAGAAATTGCAAGGGCTTGAGGGCAAGGAGAATTCTAATAAAAACAGATAAAAAACATTGTAGAGACTATGGACACGCCAAAGGCAGAGATGAATATCATCCATTAGTAAGTTATTCATTGTATGTCTTTGTATTGTAGATTATTTTTGTAAATGTTTATATGTATATCATATTTTAGATTGTATGTCTTTGTATTGTAAATTGTATTGTCTTTGTATTGTAAATGTATTTTATATTCTTTTAGGAGTTGTTTGACCTATGTTTTCATCTTGACATGGAGAAATATTATTTTATTATTTTCGTTAGGGTCGATTAAGGGGTTAGGTCGAGTTACGGGTTAATTACTTTATTGGCTTAACGACAAGGGGTTATTGTTTAGGGGTTAGGGGTTAAGGGGTTAGGTGTTAGGGGTTTAAGGGCTTAGGGGAATGGGGTTAAGGTGTTAGTGGGTTAATGTATGTTTAGGGGTTTAATTAGAACCTAGAGGATTTAGAGGTTAATCATGAGTTTTTATGGAGCATTATTAATAAATTTTTAAAGTATATATGCACATAATTTAAAAGATGGACATGGTGAATACGTTTTTATAGGAAAAAAGAAAATAATTATATAATATAGTGTAATAAAATTTTATAAGACAAAATAATAAAATATAAATATCATTAAAAAATTAATTAAAGCTTGAGTATTTACAACAAAATCCTTTTCACACTAGAACAAAAGCACTACCCTCACCTCTATATGACTATCAATAAAAGTGGCTCCAACTATCTGACATTTGAAAGCACCCATAAATTTTGTTTTTGCAACTTCCATTTAAGAAAAGAAAAACAGATCTGAGTTGGAGCACGCAAAAAAAAAAAAAACGAACGACCAGGGATTCGATTTGCTGCGGGAGTCTACATCCATAGAAGGATGCAGAGGAGGTAGCTCTTCTCCCTCCTACAAGGAGGTCATGGCCAATAAGGGCAAGAACCCCCAGAAAAAGTCAGAAGATATATGAAAGAAGGAAGGAGTAACATGGAAGAGGAGGAAGAGGTGGCCAAAATAAAGGAAAACATAAGCACTAAAGACAAGGAGGAAGATGACAAAAAACAAGAAACAAAAGAGAAAAAACAAAAGGGACCTTGTAAACCCAAAGTTGAAATAACACCCAGAGTAGTTTTAAATGATCCTACGCTGCAAGCGCATAGGGATCACATGCAGACCTATGTAATCATCTGCAAATTTATGGGACTATGGCCCACAGAAAAAGCTTTACAAACATGGATCAAATACCACTAGAAACCCAAAGGGAGCATTGATCTACACCTTGGGTCAAAGGTTTTCTTTACCGTGGTGTTCACAAGAATTGAGGATAAAGACAGAGTGTTTGAAGGAGGGCCCTACTTCTACGCAGCAGCAGGTCTCTATATGAGGCCATGGAAGATGAACTTTGTCCCAGAATGAGAAACTTTCACTTCAGTCTCGGTCTGGGTAAGACTCTATTCTCTACCTCTTGATTACTGGCAACCTGAATTGTTAGCTGCCATAGGCAATAAATTAGGTAGGTTTTTCAAAGCTTCAGAAGCTACTAGAAGAGGAAAATATACTTCCTTTGCTAAGATATGTGTTGAGATGGATCTATCAGGAGCTCTTCTGGATGAGGTGATATTGGAAGTTTTTGATGAAGAGTGGGTTCAAACGGTGGACGACAAGCATATTCCATTCAGATGTCATAGATGTCATGAACATGGGCATCTTCTTAGAGACTGCCCTCTAGGTAAAATAGAGAATAAAAGCAAAACTAAAACAATGAAAGACCCAAATAGCTTTCACAAGGTGGTACATAAAGGAAAAGGTGGTAAAAGAGGGCAAAAGCTACAACAAAATGAGGGACAACAAGTTAGGCGGAACCAGTTCCAAGTTCTTGAAGAGGACGAAGAAATAACAACAGAAAATCAAACAAATGAAGGGAGTATGGGAGAGAAGGAGAAAGAAGGAAATCATGAACAAACATGGGAAAATAAGAAGCAGAAAGAGATAATGATGAGTGAGATAGAACTAGAGATGGACCAGGAAATGACCCAGACTAAAATAGATCTGGAGGAAACTGAGCTATAGGAGATTCTGGAAAGAGAACACCTATATCTGGAAGGGTTCTTAATTCAGGGAACATCTGGTGGGGTAGAATCGTTACCTCAGGAAGAGCTCAATAGAATACAACAGTTGTATTTATGGAAAACTCAGGAAAAGGGTTTGGAGGGGGAAAAAAATAGGAACAGGCTGAGTAGTGAAGGAGTGAAAACGATAAAATCTACTCCGGGATTAGCACCCAGAAACCCAAGAAAAAAGAGAGGCAGAAAAAAGTAGAAGGAGCTATTGATGGAGTGTGGAAAGCTCATGATAGATTCAGGTAAGATGAAAGATCTTACCAGCTACTCCTTTATAAATATATAATCATGAAGTTTATTTCTTGGAATATTAGAGGTCTAGGCAGTAAAAGAAAATAGAGATTGCTTAGCAATAGAATGAAACAGGCTGCTCCGGATATAATTTTTATCTAGGAAACGGAATGTTCCATTCAAAAGTTATGACAAATACATAGTAAATGGCTCAGTAGGTTTGAATATCTAGAAGTTAAAGCAGAGAATACAGTAGGAGGTATTCTCACTCTTTGGAACCCTCAAAGAATTGAAATTATTGATGTCGAGGCTGCTAGGAATTATTTATCAGTAGTGATTCAGCCTGTAGGGAATAGGAGTACCTACCTAGTCACAAATGTGTATGGCCCTCAAAGGATAGAAGAGAAACTCAGGCTTACAGATTCCCTTGCGAATCTCAGGGAGAGACATGTCGGAATACCTTGGATCATGGGAGGGGATTTCAATATGATAAAATCCCTTTCTGAAAAAGAAGGTGGAACCAGAGCACTAAGTAAAGACTCTTTAGCTTTTCAAATCTTTATAGATAATATGAAACTAGTGGATGTTGAAACAAACAATGGCCTCTTCACTTGTAACAACAAGAGAGGATGTGAGTCTCAGGTAACATCTAAGTTGGATAGATTCATTATCTCTGAGGATCTCATGCTTTTAGATAAGGAAATAATTGCACGTGTTCTTCCCATTGGAGGCTCAGATCACTGGCCAATACAAATGGATATCCAAGGTATAGGTACCCCCTGGATTAGACCTTTCATATTTGAGAATATTTGGCTTTCACACCCAGATTTCATCAGTAATATTGAAAAATGGTGGGTAGAATATCTACAGATTCAGGGAACTAGAATGTTCCTACTTCATAAAAGATTAAAGCACATAAAAATGAGGCTCAAAGATTGGAATAAGAAGAATTTTGGCAATATTTTCGCAAAAAAGAAATCTGTCGAAAATAAAATGCAGGAACTCAAACAAGCTATGATCACAGAAGGTTTTGATAAAGAAAAAAATGATCTAGTGGAGAAACATCATCAAGATTGGGAGAACTTGTGTAAACAAGAGGAAATATTTGGGAGACAAAAATCTAGAGTTCAATGGCTAAAAGAAGGAGAGCGTAATACTAGATTTTTTTTCATAGATCCACCATGGCGAATAGAGCACGCAACAGAATTTATTCAATAAAAAAGGAGGATGGACAACTTCTATAATCCCATGAAGATATAGAGGCAGTGTTAGTTCAACACTTCTGAGAAATAGCCCAGGAAAATAATCCAGAAAGAGAACATTATATCGGGGACTTAACCAAGAATATACCCAAGCTGGTGTATAGAGAAGACAATTTCAATCTCAACAGACTGATGACTGAAGAGGAGGTTAGTGAGGTTCTCAACAACATGCAGAATGGAAAAGCACCAGGCTCGAATGGCTTCAATGTCGATTTATTTAAAGCTTGCTGGAATATTGTTAAAGAGGATATTTTGAACGTTGTGGAAGACTCCAGAATGAACAGAACCATCTTGAGAGTGCTCAACACCTCCATCTCCCTGATCCCTAAACAAGAAAATGCACAAACACCATATAGGTATAGACCCATAGCACTATGCAATGTGGTATACAAGATAATATCCAAGCTAGTGGCCAACAGACTGAAACCTCTGCTTCCTTCTCTGATTTCGGGGGAACAATCAGGTTATGTTGAAGGTAGACAAATTCTGGATAACATTATTTAAGCTCATGAAGTGGTTCACTCATTAAATAGCACAAGGAGAGCTGGTATGTTCTTGCAACTGGAAATAGCAAAAGCTTATGACAATGTGAACTGGACCTATATCAGGAAAGTGCTGAAGGCATTTGCTTTTGATCACAACTGGGTAAGATGGGTCATGGCCTTGGTAACCTCTTCTAGCTTTTCAATATTGGTTAATGGCTCTCCTTCTGAGATTTTTCTTCCTTCAAGAGGGCTGAGGCAAGGGGATCCACTTTCTCCCTTTCTCTTCATACTCATGATGGAAGGTCTTGGCCGGTCTATCAAGCATGCCAGAGTTATGGGCAAAATTCAAGGTCTTCCTCTGAAGGAGAATGGTCAGGCTTTGACACATCAACAATTTGTAGATGATACCATGTTACAAGGAATCCCCGCAGTCAAAGAGGCTCGGGCGTACAAACAAATACTGAATGAATTTGCCATGGCTTTAGGTATGTAAGTTAATCTCTCGAAATCCAAAATATTTTTCTTTAATACCAATATTGCTATTCAGAGAAATATCTCCAAAATTCTAGGCTTTCAGAGAGATTCCCTCCCTTCAAAGTATCTAGGAGTTCCTCTAACTGCGAAACCCTTGCACAAGAGCATTTGGGAACCATTGATCAACAAAATGCAGGATAAAATCTGGCAGGTAGACTCATCCTGACAAAGGAGGTGCTCCAATCAATTCCAATATTCATGTTATCAGCACTACCGGCCCCAAAAGGAGTTTTGCAGCAATTCAAAAACATCCAAAGAGACTTTCTCTAGGGCAGGGAGGAAGCTAGAAAGAAGTGGGCCTTGGTCTCTTGGGGAAAGATCTGTAAACCCAAGAATCATGGGGGCCTAGGCTTAGATGACCGGGAGATCCTAAGTAATGTTCTAGGGGCCAAACTCTGGTGGAGTTGGGTTAAAAATCCCAAGGTGCAATGGGCAAGCATATGGAAAGAAAAATATGATAGCTCTTGGCATCACACTGATCTCATAAGGATGTCGGGAAATATAAAGGGATCTGCTATGCAGAATAAAGCCTAGGAGAACAGAGGTTTAGTACAAAGAAACAACTTTTGGGAAATCAGAGAAGGAGACCTTGCTCTTTTCTGGGAGGACAAATGGTAACAAGAACCAACACTGTTAAAAGATGATTTTTTGAACCTTAAGCATGAGACTGACACCCAAGGTTTGACAAGAGTGAAAGATTTTTTGGATTATACCCACAATACAGGAAAATGGAGGATATGGAAAAACATAGATTGCAAGAGTGATAGAATTCTGAAAACAAAAGCAGAGGCTCTTGGAAAAATGTTGGAACAAAGGATGATCTTGGTTTCTGAAGGCCAGGACCAACTCAAATGGGCAAACAACAATGAAGGCATATTCAATATTAAGGAAGCAAAAAGTGTTCTCCCTGAGCTGGATTCCTAGGCTCCGAACAGAACCTGGCAGAACCTTTGGAGACATCAAGGATGGATGAAGATCAAACTCTTCATGTGGTTGGTTCATCATAGGAAAATCTTGACTGGGGACAACATTAGAAAGAGGGGCATGCTAGGACCTTCCATATGCTAGCTCTATGAAGCCCAAGAGGAAACTATGGAACATCTTCTCAACAGCTGTAATTTCACCTCCAGGCTATGGGATGCTTTTACCAACATTTTTCAACAGTATGACAGGGACAAAGAGAGTATTACTAACACCTTAAATAGATGGGGGAGAAAATTTTCGGATAATGAAGTTCTCAACCTAGCTTGGGCTCTCTTGCCAAGTTTCATTATTTGGAATATATGGAAAGAAAGGAATAAGAGAATCTTTAAAAATGAAAAGAATCCCCCTCTTCACCTATTTGATTAGATCTTAAAATAGATTAAGGAGATGGTCAGCTGAACAGTCAGGAATCTTCCCAAAAGTCCTCCCTCAGGAGCAGACTTAAGAACTCTCAGGCTGTTAGGTATGCAGGGGATCATTCCCCTAAGCCAAAATAGAATAGCAAGCAAAAAGGAATCTGAAAAAGAGCACTGGCAATCTCCTCCAAGAGGTTTTTTGAAATACAACATAGATGGAGCCTCAAAAGGAAACCCCGGAGTAGCTGGCTTTGGGGGGTTCTGCGGGATGAAGCAGGTAACATCCTCTCACTCTTCCATTGTCATTTAGGAAGAGCCACCAATAACATGGCAGAATTAATGGCGATGGAGCAATTCTTAGATTTGTTGAAGCAGGAGAACTGCCACAATGTGATCATTGATGCTGACTTTGAGTTAGTTATTAACTCGGTAAAAAGAATCAATTGCGGATCAGAGTTGGAGAAAGTCTCACAGCACCGGAAGTTAATCCGATTTTTCCAGAAAATTCAGAGTCACCTTCAGGGGCTTAACTCAGTCAGGTTCAATCATGTGCATAGAAAGGCTAAAAAACTGGTGGATTTCTTGGCCAACCAAGGAGTTAGCTGCAAGGAAAGTAGAGTTGTGACAGGGTGGCAAGCAATGCCACAAGGCAATCTGAAAACTCTTAGTCATAACCTAGCAGAAGAGGACAAAGAAGTGTTTCGGGATAAAACTGAAAAGGAAAGGTCTCAATGATCAATTCTCGGCTGTATTCTCTCATTTTGGTCAAACATGTAGGTGGAAGGTAGATTAGGGCAAGCTTTAGCTGCACTGATAATATCAACTTCAGGAATCAACGACATAGGCTAGGTGGCTGGCTTCGTTCCAAAAAGATCAACGCAAATATTGGTTATAGACTCTATAGTCAAGACAAGGAGTGGAATGGTGTGCTCAGTATTCCTAAGGGAAAGAACAAGGTTCTAGATTTTTTTGTCAGCCTTTTTTCCCATGGTTTCACCTTGCGGAAGGAAAAACTGCTTCCTAAGAAGTTTTTTGGTGATCTCACCACTCTCAAATGAAAGGCAGTTTTTGTTAATCGGAAGCGATTCCACACACCTTATGACACGTGGAGGAGGGATGGTGCGATAAACCGCCCTCATCACATGGTAAAGTTCAGGCAAATTAGCAGTGCGATATGGATCTCGTCCGTTGGATGCCGCGACATTAATCAACGATTAGAAATTATCGTGCAATTTGGTTGGGGCGGAGCATTATCCATTACGCGGATTCTCAAAAATGTTAATTTTTATCGGGTTGTAATTCTGGCCTTATGCAGTAATTCGCCTCCACTCCCTCCCCGGGAGTCAAAACGGCTCTTCGAGTGGTTTTGGTTTGTTTGCTCCCCTCTCAAGCAGGAAGCTGTTTTTTATTTTTGGGAGCTACCCCATATGGCTTATGATGCTTGGCAGGGGCTGGGTTTGAAAACCGCCTCTATCGCAAGCTTAAATTTGGCATTTTGGGCCGAGTGATATGTTTTTGGGCCGTAGGATTTAGAATCAGGGTTCAACGATCCAGATTGAGCGTGTGGTTGTGTAGGGCCAGGGAGTTAAGTTCAGCATGTCTCCGAGAAGCGAATTTCTCCTCCACTATTGGATCCAGATGTGATTTGGAAGGTCACAATTATTTCGGTTGGTTTAGTGTGTCTTGGTGGCGGCTTTGTTTATTTCACCATTAGCCTGCCTTCCCTTTCAACACCTTTTGGGGTTATTTCCCAAAGGCTTTGTCTGGTCTTTGTTTTAGGTTGGAGGTACTTGCCTTTGGTAGTTAGCAACCTTGTTCTTGGTCCACATTGTTTGGTGGATAGTTGTAAATTATGTAAATTATTTTTGGTTTAATGGTTATAGAAGGAACGTCTCTTGCCTTAGCAAAAAAAGAGAAAAGAAAAATAGATCTAATATTCTTCACACTAGTACAAAAGAACCACTCAAAAAAATAATTGTGTATTTGTACATACGTGTGGAGAAGAATAGCCTAAATACTTGCCATTTGACAACAACCTCTAGTTGGATTCCTCAATTTTTATGCCAGATAAAAAATCACGCTAAGGATTATCTGGAGTGGAATCATTGTGTAAACCAAATAATTTGAATTTATCATTCATCACCTCAGTTTCACTACCATACTCTTTAAACCTATATTATTCTTGCTTGAATGCCATAGGTACCTTCCCTTCATTGTAGAATTTTTTTGTTCATTACATTGTGACAAGAAAAATTAAATCAAGATGACGGAGAATCCAATCTATCATTTAAAAATAAAACATGTTGAAATTCCCCACCATTACATCAGAGAACAAGTGCACAACAAAGAGATAGAATTGATTTATTGCAGGACTCAAAATCAAGTAACAACCATCTTAAATTCCAAGAGTTGTTACGAGTAATGAGAAAAAAATAAACATTAAAATAGGGTGTTAGACATTGTAATGTTTACTTGTTCTATGGATAACAAATGTGATGTGTAAGAGTAAGAGTGTATTGTCATAAAGTGAGAAATAATTCATACATAATAAATGGCATTTATGTTAATATTATTAATGAATTATGCGAGTGGTTCCTAACAAAAATAATGGAACGTTATTGATAGATTAATATATACAACACAATTGTTTATAACTATACAACTCATTAATATATCACATCTCTCTTTCCATATCATTTGTCTTTGGACACATTCTCCCATATTTTAGTTTAACAACTTTCCTTCTTTGGATGAGATTTATTTGGAAAAGCCAAGTTAAACAAGATTTTGCATGTCACTTGTGCATGGGCATTCTAATTTTGAACTATATGGACCTTTATGAATGCTTATTGGATTATAGACAGTATAGCATGCGTACAATTCTATCATCCATCAATCTTTTTCTCATATTTGCATACGCTATGTCTCTTTAGTTTTGTGTATGTATCTTTCTTCCAATGTTGGTATTTTTGTACATATCAAAGGTTTCCTAAAATTATCCTAGTGCATTTATTTTATGCCTAAAGATTATGCTATATGGTGCTCCAGGGTTGTACTTGAAAAGGATAAAAAATCCACTCTTAGAATTTAGGTAACAAAATTGAAAGTAGCAGGAGGAGCTAAACTTGAGAAAACAATACTAATTCTCTTGTAGTTTTCTAAGAGATAGCATTCTTATCTCAATTATTCCAAGATTTAGACAAATAATGACCATGGTTGTGTGCTCTCAGAAAAGAGAAAAAACCGCAAAGCTTTATTTGCAAGTACTGCATTGTTCTCCACCTTTTCACTATATGATTAGGCATTTCCTAGCTAGACCCAAAGAATCATGATCTAAAATATATCCTTTGCCTCTCCGTTTCCTTGGTTAATTACTTCATTATAGAATCTAGTAGTCTTTGGCCAAGAAATATCCTCTATGATTTTAGATTTTTAATCCTTCATCTAGATTTCTATTTTCCGGTATCAACATCAGAATTTTAAGAATTATTACAATTAGTCAGCATCTGGTGATTAGTCTGCTTATATGGAACTTAGAAATATTCTGGGTTGTGAAGTCTATAATCTACATGAAATAGCTTCCATGCCTATCATAAATTTCACATCTTCCTGAAGGTTATCTCGTCCAATCCTTTTATAATTCTAATGGTTTCTAAGTATAATCTCTCTTTCTGTTTATTTTATTTTCCCTAAAATTATAATGTTATTGGTCCATTGTAACATTAGGTACGCTACCATAAACAATAATGGCACAAAAAAAAACTTCAATTATATATGTGCACCAAATTCTTATATGAAGAAACATCTAAACTACCGCACAGGTAGAAGAAAGAAACATGTATCGTAAGTTTCACATCTTCCTGTAGGTTATCTTGCCCAATCCTTTTATAACTCCAATGTTCTCTAAGTAGAATCTCTCTTTCTCTTTATTTTTTCCCCCGAAATTATAATGTTATTGGTCCATTGCAACATCAAGTACGCTACAATAAAAAACATTAGCATAGAAAAACATAATCTGCAATTATATACCTGCATCAAATTCTTATATGAAGACACATCTAAATTACCAAACATGTGATATAATAAATGAAATCCTAATAAGGAGAAGGGATACTTGGGCGGACTGGTAAGAGCTAGGGTTTACAGAAATAAATCAAGTGTTGGACGCCATGGAGGGGCTTAAGGGGGGGAGCACCACTCCCTCCTACAGTCAGGCAGTCTCCAGCTACGACAAGAAACCACTAGAGGCTGAAAAAGTTTTTCAGGAGGAGGGAAACTGGACAATGGAGACTCACAAGAGAAGAATAATAGGATGGAGGAAGCCAGAAGAGAAAAAGGGAAAGAGAAAAGGAATCAGGAAGTAAGAAAAAAAAAACAAAATGGTCCATGTAAGCCTAAGACCACTATCATACCTAGAGTTTTGTTAAGTGAGCTAGCACTGTAGGCGCACAAGGATCACATGGCGACTTATGCAATCATTTGTAAATTCATGGGGTTATGGCCAATGGAGAAGGCGCTACAGGAATGGATTAAAAATCACTAGAAACCTAAAGGGGACATAGACCTACACCTTGGATCAAAGGGTTTCTTCACTGTAGTTTTCACTAACATTGAGGATAAAGACAAAATGTTTGAAGGAGGGCCCTACTTCTATGCAACTACAGGCCTCTATCTGTAGCCTTGGATGATGAATTTTGTCTTGGAGCATGAGACTTTCACTTCGGTTCTGGTTTGGGTATGGCTCTACTCCTTACCACTAGATTACTGGCAACTAGAATCATTATCTACAATAGGAAACAAACTAGGGTGTTTTGTTAAAATATCTTAGGCAATTAGAAGGGGAAAGTATACTTCCTTTGCCCGTATATGTGTGGAGATGGATCTCTCTGGAGCTCTGTCGGATGAAGCGATCTTGGAAGTTTTTGATGAAGAATGGGTACAAGCAGTGGATTATGAACATGTTCCTTTCAGATGCCACAAATTCCATGAACATGGGCACCTATTCAGGGACTGCCCTCTCAACAATATAGAGAGTAGAAGTAAAGTTATAGCAGGGTAAAAACTGATAGCTTTCTGTTGTGCTCTACAACAACCCCCCATTTCATAAAATTTTTACTTAGAACTCATAATATGAAATGGGTTCCTTTTAAACTTAGATGTGTGAATAAATTGGTATTAACTCATCATTAGAAAAACCTCATCAAAAGGTTCGATGGAAATGATATATTTTAAAATAAACCTTTTGAATTAAAATAAAGTAGGTCTTTTAAATAATTATAAATTTCTTTGTTATTGCGATAAAGCAATCTCAAGGTTGCATATCGCAATGATAAGAAAATGATATATAAAAGACCCATTGACTCAATCTGATCCAAAAAGGAAATCACTGTTAGATATCGGGAAAAGGCAAAACACATAGCATAAAGAAACGCCTCCATCATCTCTCCGATGCGATAAAGTGTATTTCCATCGGCAGTCGGCCGTAACAACCCAATACATGAATTATGACACATTCAAATTTTATTAAGATGCTTAGAAAAACTTGAAGCGCAAAAGGTTTTGTAGGAGCTACAGGACGGACCAGCAGGAGGACATTTTGGAGCTGATACAACAGCTCACAAAATCATTCGTGCTATATATTATTGGCCAACCCTATTCAAATATACTCACGAATATGTAAGGAAATGCCAAAGTTGTCAAACCTCCAATGGAAGACAAAAGAAGCCAGCTTTCCCTTTGCAACCAGTTAACATTGAACAACCTTTTGAACAACAGGAATTGGATATCATTGGGGAAATCACTCCACATTCATCCAAACAGCACAGGTATGTCCTTACAACCACTGGATACTTCACTAAGTGGGTTGAAGCAATTCCTTTGAAGACAGCAAACTCTGAGGCAATCATGGAATTCATAAATCAATTCATTATTACCAAGTTTGGTGTCCCAAACGCTCTTGTTTTTGATAATGCATCTTATTTCTCTGGAAATTCTATATTTGAGTTTGCTATCAAAAGAGGATTTAAATTGAAGTATTCTGCAAAATACTACCCCTAGGGTAATGGTTTAGCAGAATCGACCAATAAAAATCTTATCAAAATTATTAAGAGAACTATCGAGCAGAATCATAAAAACTGGCAAAAATCTTTGATATTTGCATTATGGGCTGAGAGAATAACACAGAAGGCCTCCATAGGCACTTCTCCATTTAATCTAGTATATGAAAAGGAAGTTGTCATACCAACAAATTTAATACTCCCATCACTAGCCTTAGTGCAGTTTATTGAAGAAAGTCCCTCATCTTCTATTCAACTAAGACATGATCAAATTTTGAAACTAGAAGAAGAAAGGGAAAAGGCCAGAATTATACATGCAAAACATCAGCAAGTTATCAAGTCATCTTTTGATACAACTTCAACCAGTTCAAAGCAATTACAAGTTGGTGATCAACAAAATGCAGGATAAATTCTGGCAGGTAGACTCATGCTAACAAAGGAGGTGCTCCAATCAATTCCAATATTCATGTTATCAGCACTACCGGCCCTTAAAGGAGTTTTGCAGCAATTCAGAAACATCCAAAGAGACTTTCTTTGGGGCAAGGAGGAAGCTAGAAAGAAGTGGGCCTTGGTCTCTTGGGAAAAGATCTGTAAACCCAAGAATCATGGGGTCCTAGGCTTAGATGACTGGGAGATCCTAAGTAATGTTCTAGGGGCCAAACTCTGGTGGAGTTGGGTTAAAAATCCAAAGGTGCAATGGGCAAGCATATGGAAAGAAAAATATGCTATCTCTTGGCATCACACTGATCTCATAAGGATGTCAGGAAATATAAAGGGATCTGCTATCTAGAATAAAGCCTGGGAGAACAGAGGTTTAGTATAAAGAAACAGCTTTTGGGAAATCAAAGAAGGAGACCTTGCTCTTTTCTGGGAGGACAAATGGTAACAAGAACCAACACTGTTAAAAGAGGATTTTTTGAACCTTAAGCATGAGACTGACACCCAAGGTTTGACAAGAGTGAAAGATTTTTGGGATTATACCCACAATACAGGAAAATGGAGGATATGGAAAAACATAGATTGCAGGAATGATAGAATTCTGAAAACAAAAGCAGAGGCTCTTGGAAAAATGTTGGAACAAAGGATGATCTTGGTTTCTGAAGGCTAGGACCAACTCAGATGGGGAAACAACAATGAAGGCCTATTCAATATTAAGGAAGCAAAAAGTATTCTCCTTGAGCTGGATTCCCAGGCTCCGAACAGAACCTGGCAGAACCTTTGGAGACATCAAGGATGGATGAAGATCAAACTCTTCATGTGGTTGGTTCATCATAGGAAAATCTTGACTGGGGACAACATTAGAAAGAGGGGCATGCTAGGACCTTCCATATGCTAGCACTATGAAGCCCAAGAGGAAACTATGGAACATCTTCTCAACCGTTGTAATTTCACCTCCAGGCTATGGGATGCTTTTACCAACATTTTTCAATAGTCTGACAGGGACAAAGAGAGTATTACTAACACCCTAAACAGATGGGGGAGAAAATTTTCGGATAATGAAGTTCTCAACCTAGCTTGGGCTCTCCTACCAAGTTTCATTATTTGGAATATATGGATAGAAAGGAATAAGAGAATCTTTAAAAATGAAAAGAATCCCACTCTTCACCTATTTGATCAGATCTTAAAATAGATTAAGGAGACGGTCAACTGAGCAGTCAGGAATCTTCCCAAAAATCCTCCCTCAGGAGTAGACTTAAGAACTCTCAGGCTATTAGGTATGCAGGGGATCATCCCCCTAAGCCAAAACAGAATAGCAAGCAAAAAGGAATCTGAAAAAGAGTACTGGCAATCTCCTCCAAGAGGTTTTTTGAAATACAACATAGAAGGATCCTCAAAAAGCAACCCCTGAGTAGCTGGCTTTGGGGGGTTCTGCGGGATGAAGCAGGTAACATCCTCTCACTCTTCCATTGTCATTTAGGAAGAGCCACCAATAACATGGTAGAATTAATGGCGATGGAGCAATGCCTAGATTTGTTGAAGCAAGAGAACTGCCACAACATGATCATTGACGCTCACGTTGAGTTAGTTATTAACTCGGTAAAAAGAATCAATTGCGGATCAGAGCTGGAGAAAGTCTCACAGAACTGTAAGTTAATCTGATTTTTCCAGAAAATTCAGATTCACCTTCAGGGGCTTAACTCAGTCAGGTTCAATCATGTGCGTAGAAAGGCTAAAAAACTGGTGGATTTCTTGGCCAACCAAGGAGTTAGCTGTAAGGAAAGCAGAGTTGTGACAGGGTGGCAGACAATGCCACAAGGCAATCTGAAAACTCTTAGTCATAACCTAGCAGAAGAGGACAAAGAAGTGTTTCAGGATAAAACTGAAAAGGAAAGGTCTCAATGATCAATTCTCGGCTGGATTCTCTCATTTTGGTCAAACATATAGGTGGAAGGTAGATTAGGGCAAGCTTTGGTTGCACTGATAATATCAACTTCAGGAATCAATGGCATAGGCCAGGCGGCTGGCTTCGTTCCAAAAAGATCAATGCAAATATTGGTTGCAGACTCTATAGTCAAGACAAGGAGTGGAACGGTGTGCTCAGTATTCCTGAGGGAAAGAACAGCGTTCTGGATTTTTTCGTCAGCCTTTTTTCCCACGGTTTCACCTTGCGGAAGGAAAAACCGCTTCCTAAGCAGTTTTTTGGTGATCACACCACTCTGAAATGAAAGGCGATTTTTGTTAATCGGAAGCGATTCCACACACCTTATGACACGTGGAGGAGGGATGGTGCGGTAAACCGCCCTCATCACACGGTAAAGTTCGGGCAAATTAGCAGTGTGATATGGATCTCGTCCGTTGGATGCCGCGGCATTAATCAATGATCAGAAATTATCATGCAATTTGGTTGGGGTGGAGCATTATCCATTACACGGCTTCTCGGAAATGTTAATTTTTATCGGGTTGGAATTCTGACCTTATGCGGTAATTCGCCTCCACTCCCTCCCCAGGAGTCAAAACTGCTCTCCGAGTGGTTTTGGTTTGTTCGCTCCCCTCTCAAGCAGGAAGTTGTTTTTTGAGTTTTGGGAGCTACCCCATATGGCTTATGATGCGTGGTAGGGGTCGGCTTTGAAAACCGCCTCTATCGCAAGCTTAAATTTGGCATTTTGGGCCGAGTGATATGTTTTTGGGCCGTCGGATTTAGAAGCAGGGTTCAATGATCCGGATTGAGCGTGCAATTGTGTAGGGCTGGGGAGTTAAGTTCAGCATGTCTCCGAGAAGTGAATTTCTCCTCCGCTATTGGATCCAGATGTGATTTGGAAGGTCACAATTAATTCGGTTGGTTTAGTGTGTCTTGGTGGCGGCTTTGTTTGTTTCACCATTAGCCCGCCTTCCCTTTCAACACCTTTTCGGTTTATTTCCCAAAGGCTTTGTCGAGTCTTTGTTTTAGGTTGGAGGTACTTGCCTTTGCCAGTTAGCAACCTTGTTCTTGGTCCACATTGTCTGGTGGACAGTTGTAAATTATGTAAATTATTTTTGGTTTAATGGTTATAGAAGGAACGTCTATTGCCTTAGCAAAAAAAGAGAAAAGAAAAACAGATCTAATATTCTTCACACTAGAACAAAAGAACCACTCAAAAAAATAATTGTGTATCTGTACATACGTGTGGAGAAGAATAGCCTAAATACTTGCCGTTTGACAACAACCTCTAGTTGGATTCCTCAGTTTTTATGCCATATAAAAAATCACGCTAAGGATTATCTGGAGTGGAATCATTGTGTAAACCAAATAATTTGAATTTATCTTTCATCACCTCAGTTTCACTACCATACTCTTTAAACCTATATTATTCTTGCTCGAATGCCATAGGTACCTTCCCTTCACTGTAGAATTTTTTTGTTCATTACATTGTGACAAGAAAAATGCAATCAAGATGATGGAGAATCCAATCTATCATTTAAAAATAAAACATGTTGAAATTCCCCACCATTACATCAGAGAACAAGTGCACAACAAAGAGATAGAATTGATTTATTGCAGGACTCAAAATCAAGTAACAACCATCTTAAATTCCAAGAGTTGTTACGAGTAATGAGAAAAAAATAAACATTAAAATAGGGTGTTAGACATTGTAATGTTTACTTGTTCTATGGATAACAAATGTGATGTGTAAGAGTAAGAGTGTACTGTCATAAAGTGAGAAATAATTCATACATAATAAATGGCATTTATATTAATATTATTAATGAATTATGCAAGTGGTTCCTAACAAAAATAATGGAACATTATTGATAGATTAATATATACATCACAATTGTTTATAACTATACAACTCATTAATATATCACATCTCTCTTTCCATATCATTTGTCTTTGGACACATTCTCCCATATTTTAGTTTAACAACTTTCCTTCCTTGGATGAGATTTATTTGGAAAAGCCAAGTTAAACAAGATTTTGTATGTCACTTGTGCATGGGCATTCTAATTTTGAACTCTATGGACCTTTATGAATACTTATTGGATTATAGACAGTGTAGCATGCGTATAATTCTATCATCCATCAATCTTTTTCTCATATTTGCATACACTATGTCTCTTTAGTTTTGTGTATGTATCTTTCTTCCAATGTTGGTATTTTTGTACATATCAAAGGTTTCCTAAAATTATCCTAGTGCATTTATTTTATGCCTAAAGATTATGCTATATGGCGCTCCAGGGTTGTACTTCAAAAGGATCAAAAATCCATTCTTAGAATTTAGGTAACAAAATTGAAAGTAGCAGGAGGAGCTAAACTTGAGAAAACAATACTAATTCTCTTGTAGTTTTCTAAGGGATAGCATTCTTATCTCAAATATTCCAAGATTTAGACAAATAATGACCATGGTTGTGTGCTCTCAGAAAAGAGAAAAAAACACAAAGTTTTATTTGCAAGTACTGCACTGTTCTCCACCTTTTCACTATATGATCAGGCATTTCCTAGCTAGGCCCAAAGAATCGTGATCTAAAATATATCCTCTGCCTCTCTGTTTCCTTGGTTAATTACTTCATTATAGAATTTAGTAGTATTTGGCCAAGAAATATCCTCTATGATTTTAGATTTTTAATCCTTCATCTAGATTTCTATTTTCCAGTATGAGCATCAGAATTTTAAGAATTATTACAATTAGTCAGCATCTGGTGATTAACCTACTTATATGGAACTTAGAAATATTATGGGTTGTGAAGTCTATAATCTACATGGAATAACTTCCATGCCTATCATAAATTTCACATCTTCCTGAAGGTTATCTCGCCCAATCCTTTTATAATTCTAATGGTCTCTAAGTATAATCTCTCTTTCTCTTTATTTTATTTTCCCTAAAATTATAATGTTATTGGTCCATTGTAACATTAGGTATGCTACCATAAACAATAATGGCACAAAAAAAAAACTTCAATTATATATGTGCACCAAATTCTTATATGAAGAAACATCTAAATTACCGAACAGGTAGAAGAAAGAAACATGTATCGTAAGTTTCACATCTTCCTGTAGGTTATCTTGCCCAATCCTTTTATAACTCCAATGTTCTCTAAGTAGAATCCCTCTTTCTCTTTATTTTTTTCCCCGAAATTATAATGTTATTGGTCCATTGCAACATCAAGTACGCTGCAATAAAAAACAATAGCATAGAAAAACATAATCTGCAATTATATACCTGCATCAAATTCTTATATGAAGACACATCTAAATTACCAAACATGTGATATAAGAAATGAAATCCTAATAAGGAGAAGGGATACTTGGGCAGACTGGTAAGAGCTATGGTTTACAGAAATAAATCAAGTGTTGGATGCCATGGAGGGGCTTAAGGGGGGGAGCACCACTCCCTCCTACAGTCAGGCAGTCTCCAGCTACGACAAGAAACCACTAGAGGCTGAAAAAGGTTTTTCAGGAGGAGGGAAACTGGACAACGGAGACTCACAAGAGAAGAATAATAGGAGGGAGGAAGCCAAAAGAGAAAAAGGGAAAGAGAAAAGGAACCAGGAAGTAAGAAAAAAAAAACAAAATGGTCCATGTAAGCCTAAGACCACTATCATACCTAGAGTGTTGTTAAGTGAGTTAGCACTGTAGGCGCACAAGGATCACATGGCGACTTATGCAATCATTTGTAAATTCATGGGGTTATGGCCAACGGAGAAGGCACTACAGGAATGGATTAAAAATCACTGGAAACCTAAAGGGGACATAGACCTACACCTTCGATCAAAGGGTTTCTTCACTATAGTTTTCACTAATATTGAGGATAAAGACAGAATGTTTGAAGGAGGGCCCTACTTCTATGCAACTACAGGCCTCTATCTATAGCCTTGGATGATGAATTTTGTCTTGGAGCGTGAGACTTTCACTTCGGTCCTGGTTTGGGTATGGCTCTACTCCTTACCACTAGATTACTGGCAACTAGAATCATTATCTACAATAGGAAACAAACTAGGGTGTTTTGTTAAAATATCTGAGGCAACTAGAAGGGGAAAGTATACTTCCTTTGCCCATATATGTGTTGAGATGGATCTCTCTGGAGCTCTGTCGGATGAAGTGATCTTGGAAGTTTTTGATGAAGAATGGGTACAAGCAGTGGATTATCAACATGTTCCTTTCAGATGCCACAAATGCCATCAACATGGGCACCTATTCAGGGACTTCCCTCTCAACAATATAGAGAGTAGAAGTAAAGTTATAGCAGGGAAAAAAACTGATAGCTTTCTGTTGTGCTCTACAACAACCCCCCATTTCATGAAATTTTTACTTAGAACTCATAATATGAAATGGGTCCCTTTTAAACTTAGATGTGTGAATAAATTGGTATTAACTCATCATTAGAAAAACCTCATCAAAAGGTCCGATGGAAATGATATATTTTAAAATAAACCTTTTGAATTAAAATAAAGTAGGTCTTTTAAATAATTATAAATTTCTTTGTTATTGCGATAAAGCGATCGCAAGGTCGCATATCGCAATGATAAGAAAAACATATATAAAAGACCCATTGACTCACTCCGATCCAAAAAGGAAATCGCTATCAGATATCGGGAAAAGGCAAAACAAATAGCATAGAGAAACACCTCCCTCATCTCTCTGATGCGATAAAGTGTATCGCCATCGGCAGTCGGCCGTAACAACCCAATACATGAATTATGACACATTCAAATTTTATTAAGATGCTTAGAAAAACCTAAAGCGCAAAAGGTTTTGCAGGAGCTACATGACGGACTAGCAGGAGGACATTTTGGAGCTGATACAATAGCTCACAAAATCATTCATGCTAGATATTATTGGCCAACCCTATTCAAATATACTCACGAATATGTAAGGAAATGCCAAAGTTGTCAAACCTCCAATGGAAGACAAAAGAAGTCAGCTTTCCCTTTGCAACCAGTTAACATTGAACAGCCTTTTGAACAATGGGGATTGGATATCATTGGGGAAATCACTCCACATTCATCCAAACAGCACAGGTATATCCTTACAGCCACTGATTACTTCACTAAGTGGGTTGAAGCAATTCCTTTGAAGCAATTAATTCACTAAGTGGTGTCCAAAATGCTCTTGTTTTTTATAATGCATCTTATTTCTCTGGAAATTCTATATTTGAGTTTGCTATCAAAAGAGGATTTAAATTGAAGTATTCTGCAAAATACTACCCCCAGGGTAATGGTTTAGCAGAATCCACCAATAAAAATCTTATCAAAATTATTAAGAGAACTATTGAGCAGAATCATAAAAACTGGCAAAAATCTTTGATATTTGCATTATGGGCTGACAGAATAACACAGAAGGCCTCCATAGGAACTTCTCCATTTAATCTAGTATATGGAAAGGAAGTTGTCATACCAACAAATTTAATACTCCCATCACTAGCTTCAGTGCAGTTTATTGAAGAAAGTCCCTCATCTTCTATTCAACTAAGACATGATCAAATTTTGAAACTAGAAGAAGAAAGGGAAAAGGCCAGAATTATACATGAAAAACATCAACAAATTATCAAGTCATCTTTTGATACAACTTCAACCAGTTCAAAGCAATTACAAGTTGGTGATCTAGTTTTGAAATGGGACAAAGTCCATGAGGATAAAGGAGAACACACTAAGTTCCAGAAAATGTGGCTTGGGCCATTTCAAATCAACGAGAAGATAGGCCCTTCTACTTTCATATTGCAAGATCTATCAGGAAAGAGAGATTCTCTTCCTGTTAACGGCCTTATCTTGAAAAAATTCTTCAAGGAGGTAACCCCTTCTCCCTTTGTAAATATTCAATTTCCAGCAAAATTTGTGTGCATAACTTATTTTTAGGATTTTGAGAAAATAAAGTTGTAAGAAGCCTCTCATTGGTTTTTTGCTATATTGAAAAAGTTACTCAAAAGAAATAGTTATGATATTTACTTTTGAAAAATGGAAGCCTTAAACGAAAGAGAAATTTCTAGGAAATTAGGTATATTTAGATTCTGAAAACCCCATTTTATTTCGGTGAAATCTTCTCAAGATTTAGAAGTACTGTAAATCATTTTAATGTTTTCAAGTGGCCTGAAAACGGTTATCAATATAAAACAGAAACTGATTCAATCTTAGCGTCTTCAACTCTCACCCTGTCATCCATGTTCTCTTAAGGAGAAAATTGTTCATCCCATTCATCAAAGTTTATAATTACTCAGAGTGTAATTCTAAAATATATTTGATATAAAAGATAAGAGGTCTTATTACAAGCCTTCTTACCATGATCATAGGGGAATAGTTCAACTGACATTACCAATACTGCATACCAAAACAGGGTAATGGCTTATAATTATAAGACAAGGGGTCTCATCACGAGCCAGCTTGTTTAGTTAAATTACAACCAATGAATGGCATTGTCAAACAGCTGGCCACCAAACCAGGACAATGGCTTTTTATCTTACAAAATAAGAAAAAAGAAAAAGTGATACAAAAATACGGAAACATATTTTTGGATTCATTCTTTTTAATTATACTCTGAAATGGATGGGATAATGAATGATCAAATGGTTAAAAGGTATCCCTGTCGAGACTATAAACGTTTGCTGGCAGCAGAGGCTCTACCTATGACAAAGGAGTCATTATAAAGCTAAGTTGGAAAAGATTTTGTTTTATCATTATCAACCAATTAAGGCTAATTTGAAACTTAGAATGTATTTAATTTTAATACGAGAAGAAAATAGCAGAAATAGTTATCATTATATTCAGAATTTATGATTGCCTAGTTATATTAGATTTTTTTCTATTAGATAAGATTTCTAGATTAAGAAAGTTTAAGTATTTTAATTAATTTCTCAGAGATAATTGTTTCTCCCAGTGAATCGCCAATTGTTGTGCTCTACAACAACCCCCCATTTCATAAAATTTTTACTTAGAACTCATAATATGAAATGGGTCCTTTTTAAACTTAGATGTGTGAATAAATTGGTATTAAATCATCATTAGAAAAACATCATCAAAAGGTCCGATGGAAATGATATATTTTAAAATAAACCTTTTGAATTAAAATAAAGTAGGTCTTTTAAATAATTATAAAGTTCTTTGTTATTGCGATAAAGCGATCGCAAGGTCGCATATCGCAACGATAAGAAAAACATATATAAAAGACCCATTGACTCACTCCGAAAACACATAGCATAAAGAAATGCCTCCTTCATCTCTCCGATGCCATAAAGTGTATCGCCATCGGTAGTCGTCTGTAACAACCCGATACATGAATTATGACACATTCAAATCCTCCGATGTGATAAGGCGTATCGCCATTGGTGATCAGCAATGTTGCAATGGCATAAGTAATATGACCCGAACCCATCCCCGATTGCGAGGCATTAAATCAAGGCACGTGTTTCGAAACATATTTAAAAGGCTTGCATGCAGTGTATCACCTTTTGGTAGTTGGAAGATATTTTGGACTATTATTAAAGCCTTTCCGTTCACGTTACCAATCACCGATTGCAATTTATCTCTGATTATCCATTAAAGAATCTAAGCCACGCTTGAATGGATCATTCATCATATAAATGATATAATGGGTATTCATGAACTCCTTTACCATGATTGACAGGTTAAACGTCCAATTAATGAAGCAGTTATGGAGAGATTTTCCTTTAGATTCTATCTGCGGTAGTTTCACTATAATCCTTTATTATACGCCAATTGACATAATTCTTTCATATTGGTTTATACTAGCTATTCTCTGTATCATGTTGGTTTCGTTCCTTGTACAGAACTCCACCGAAATAACGAATTTGAAACAAATGGGAAAGAAATCTAAGAAATCTGTAGCAGCAGCGGCTCCTACAGCAACAGTGCAGTCAACCAATGATCCAGGACCAAGTAAAAAAGGTTTAATCTCAGACACTACATGTCTTAGCCTTGGAAATACAAGTTGGCAAAGCATCTACAATTTAATTGAAGCAGAGGATCCTAAGGAAGTATCGGGAGGAGCTACTGCAGATTCAACTAGTAAATCAGAAGCTTCCCTTAAAGATTTAGCTGATTCGTATTTGCACAGGATAGCAGCACGTGAGAAATTCTTCCATACACTAATGCAGTGAGATGGGCAGTAGAAGAAATTCCAGTTTTAAACAGAACATTTTGCACAGTTGACGGAAGGATTTTTGGCTCATTTTAGCCTGATGACTTAAGGAAGATGTATCACTTGCCCGAACCTAAAAAGAAATACAACAAAGCCTTTCTTGAAAAGTTTGCAGACGAGAACAAGACTGAATTGGCCCCAATTAGGCAGTGGAGACAGAATCCCGAAAAGCACAAACATGAATCATTAGGTAAGTACTATATAGCATCGTTGTCTTCTCCTTACTGCTATGTTGGGGTAATGATGTGTAGAATGTGGGGATTGCATGATTATGCAAAGTTCACTATTGAAATGGTTCCTTTAATGGAAGCGGCAGTTAATGGATTGGGCAAACATATTGTTCGATAAATTAGCCACTACAATTCTTGAATTTAGATCAAATACACGCATAACCACCAGGACTATTCCCCCTTTCTATTACAGTGCTTATATTATGGATACTCTTTGCTTTAATTCTGAATATCCTGTACTCACGTGGAGATGGACTTCACAAGACCCTAAACCAATCCACATTTATCATCAAAAGTTATGGAAGGTGCACTATAATGACCACTTGTACCAAATCTGTAATGGTTTCATGTTACCTATCTATTATGCCATTTTTGATAGGCCCACCCCAAAGATTTCCAATGAAGTAGAGATTGACTTGACTGCTGTAGGGAATTGGTTCGGGGAAGAAAAGTTCACATATATAAGGGTTTTTGGTAGTCTTACAAGACCCCATGTCCTTCCTCTGCATGTACCTGATAAGCTGTTAGCTCGAGAATTGGCCTACCAAATAACAACAGCAGGAACATCCAAAACTCTTAGGAATTCTAAAAAGCAGGCTTGGCCTACATTCCCTTTGAGATGCGGTGTTTACACTCTACATGATTACAAGCATGCAGAAAAGGAGGCAGAAAAAATAAACATGCTCAATCTTGCAACCATTCCTAACAGGCAATTCAATCCAAGGAAAGTTGTCTATACTGTTCTTGAACAAGCCAAACTTATAAAGTTTGAACATGAAAGAGACGAATTTGATGACTTGTTTTCTTCAGTAGAATCATTATTCCAGGTAAAAACATTGGCCAAAATGAGATATAAAGATGAAGGACTGGTAGAATTTACTAGGCTAAGAGAACAGAGGTTGAAAACTCTACCTCTGGACTTATTAGCTACTACCCCAACAACCCAGTCAAGCGAGCCTGAACAACACATTATTGATAAACCTCCTACTATAGAGAAGATTCCCGAAAAAGGAAAAGAACCAGAGCAGGAGAAAGAGCATGAGAAAGAATAGAAAAAAGAACAGGACAAGGGTAGTGAACACATCAATATAAATACTCAGATTGATCCCAAGCTCCTTAAAGAATGGCAACAATTTGATTCCATTATAAGAAATCCTGAAGGTTCACAAGGTTTCAGCACACCTAAAGTAACAGTCGGTCAAGAGACAGTGACAACTATGGCTCCAATTGAAGGAATCAGCGACCTACCCACCAGCGAAGATGTAGAAATAATTCCTAAGGATCCATCCGATCAAATTATTTTGCAGATAGAAGATATACCACCATTAGATGTCTTTTATAGTCCCAAACATAGGGCTGTAGGAAAAAGACAAAGGAAAAGGAGAACACTTGATCAATCTTCCCTTTTACCTGTACAAATAGAGATGGCTAATATGGTATGGAAAGAAGAATTCAATCCTTCCGAAGACCTCACAAAACTTTCTCAGTACACCAGAGCTTACTTGACAGCTACTATGGATAAAGCATCGGAAGTAAGCAATTTACTCAAGGAAAAGGATCAAACAATTATTTCCTTACAGTCACAGGTATTCGAGAGACAACAAAGAATAGAATAGCTAGTACAACAGCTAGCAGAATAGCAGCAGATAAACAATCAATTAAATGAACAATTGATCAAAGAGAAGCAGAGGATAGATCAGAGCGCAGCGCAGAAACAAAAAGAATTATCCGCAGCTTTAACCAAGCTGAAGACAATGAATGAACAAATGAGTAAGACAAAAGATGAGCAAATCGCTCAACTATCACAACAGGTAGAAAAATTCAAAGGTCTTCCTCAACCAGCAGATTTCAGGTCCAAAGCTCTCCAGATCAATAAGGCATTGATTACACAGCTAAAATTGCTATGTCATAATATTTTCCCTGGTTGAGCCCCTCTATGAGATTACTTCATCAATAATTGACAAATCAGTCGAAGCTAGGCAGGATTTGGAACAAGCCGATGAGACTTTAACCAACTTTCTTGCTTGGCAAGAAATTAGTGAAGGGCAAGCCGCGAATCTGCCTAAAATTCTAGAGTCACATAAAGAAATCCTTTTCCTAGAATGGCAGTCACAATTGATGAAAGCAAAAAGAGAAACCTCAAGGTGTAGATTATCAACTAGTAATTTAATTGAGTTAATCAACAATACTCTTCATCTGTCTAACTTGATTTCACAATGCACTCTAGGTAAATTTCCATCAGCCAAAGAGTTGGAACAAACATGCAATCAAGAATAGGAGAAGAATGGGAGATTAATCGCCGGCATCCAAAGTTTAACTTGGGATACCTTTTGGTTTTTCCTAGGTAAGCCATACAGTCAAAAGGCAGTGCTCAAATGTTTAACCAATGCAATCGGTTACAAGATTCCCGAAATTCACGATGCTGCATATTCAGCCCAACTGCATTCTCGTTTGAGTCACCCTCCAGAATTGCAAACAATGCTTGCTATCTGCCAGCTCAAGAAAAAATAAAATCATCTGAAACTGTGAATTATGCTGCCGACTGCAAACAGGCCTATTTTGAGAAGATTTTCATGATTTAGTTATACCACCTAGTAGCATTTTTATTTCATAATTAGTTAGCTTAGATAGTATTTATAGACCCTTTCATGAATTTGGAAAGGGTCCTCAGTTTTTGCATAAACTCAAATTAGTAAGGTACACTATTGTATTTATGATATATTTTTATGAAGACTGGGCTAGTATTCTGAATTTTAACAAAGAAAGCTTTGATGATATGTGCACTATTGCTTTATTGTGGAAGTGTTTCTAAGTTGGAAGAAGGAATTTGAATGTGATTGATATCGGGAGTGATTCAAATAACATATGTTACTACTATCTATGCTCTTGCTTCATTCTTTAATGTGAATCGTCATTTATTTAATCTTGCTATCATTGGATATATATATATGTGTTTTAACAGCAGTCCTTATGCTTATCACTATTGAATCTTTAAGGAATGTTATTCTTTAAATCATATTTATGTCAATGATATATGAAGAATAGTGTAATAATGTTTTAATCATTACTTTGTTCAACTACTTGAACAAAGTAATTATCATATGAATAAATCTCTTTATTTACTAATAAGAGTCATCTATATGCCTGTTTGTGGATAAATATCATCAAGAGTTACACTAAAGCACAAATTCCCCGGGATAGATTAGTTGTTTATAATTTTACTTTGTAGATTAAATCATCATCCATTATCATTAGATATTAGAAATCCACCACTTATCCATCCCATCTTCAAATTATTGGGAAACCGGTCCCATTATTTCCAGTCGGAGCCACCACACTGAACAGAAAAGGAGCTGCCTTTAAGGTATGGACCGGGTGGTTTTCCCCGATGTTGTTGCAGCGATTTTCGAGGCATCAAAACTTTCAAAAAGTGGGAAATAGAGGTAAAGGAGGGAAAAGATTACAAAAGAAAACAACAACAAAGAAAATTAGACAAGCCATAACAGGTACAAGGTACTAGAAGAAGAAGAGGAGTTAGAAAACGCAAATCAAATCATGGAGGACAGCCCAAGGGAGAAGGAAAAGGAAGAAAATATGGAGGAGATACAAGATATTGACCAAGAAAAGGATACTATGATAAGCAACATGGAACTTGAAATGGACCAAGAAATGACCCTGAGTGAGGTGGAAACAGAGGATCATGAGCTGCACGATATTCTTGAAAGAGAACATCTAGATTTGGAAAAAATCCTGAAACAGGGAACCACGGAAGGTATGGATTCATTACCTCAAGAGGATTTTAATAGAGTGCAACAACTATTTCTGTGGAGAACTTAGGCAAAATGTTTGGGAGGTAAAAGAAACCTCAAGAGATAGGACAATGAAGGGGTGAAAACCTTGAAAACCACATCAGGACTCGCTCCCAGAAACCGAGAAAGGAAAAGGGGTAGAAAGAAACAAAATGAGTTACTAATAGAACGTGGAAAACTTAATAAGATGAAAGATCTAACCAGCTACTCTTTTACAAATCTTTCTTAATGAAGCTCACATCTTGGAATATTAGAGGTCTAGGAAGTAAAAGGAAGCAAAGGAATCTTAACAATAGAATGAAAGAAGAAACACCTGACATGATTTTCATCCATGAAACTAAATGTTCAATTCAAAAAATAAGAGAAATACATAGCAAATGGCTTAATAGATATGAATTTCTAGAAGTCAAAGCAGACAAAACAATGGGAGGTATTCTCACACTTTGGAACCATCAAAGAATAGGCATAGTGGATGTTGAAGCATCTAGGAATTATTTATCAGTGGTTATTAAGCCTTTGGGAGACATGGAAACTTATTTAATCATAAACATTTATGGTCCACAGAAACTTGATGACAAACCTAGATTGCTTACTTCTCTAGAGGATCTAAGAGATAGACATTCAGGAATACCATGGATTCTGGGAGGGGACTTTAACATGATCAAATCCCTGTCAGAAAAAAAAGGGTGGGACCAGAACTATAGGCAGAGACTCTATAGCATTTCAGAATTTTATAAACAACATGAAGCTAGTTGACACATATACAAGTAATGGCCTCTTTACCTAGAACAACAAAAGAGGAGGAGAGTCTCAAGTAGCCTCAAAGCTACACAAATTCATTATCTTAGAGGACCTTATGCTCACAGGCCTTGATATGACAGCGAGGATTCTCCCCTTTGGTGGCTTGGACCATTGGCCTATTCAACTTGAGGCATCCTATATAGGAACCCCAAAAAATAAACCTTTTTGGTTTGAAAATATCTGGCTCACCCATCTAGACTTTATTAGCAACATTGAAAAATGGTGGAAAGAAGATTTGTAGATCCAGGGGACAAAAGATTGAAACATATCAAAATCAGACTCAAAGATTGGAATAAGAATGAGTTTCATAATATTTTTGAAGCTAAAAAAGTTGTTGAAAGGAAAATGCAGGAAATTAATCAAACCCTAATCACTAATGGCTTTGATGGGGAAAGAAATGAACAAGCTAACAAACATCAACAGGAATGGGAGGACTTATGCAAACAAGAGGAAATATTTTGGAGACAAAAATCAAGAGTATGATGGCTAAAATAAGGGGATAGAAACATAAGGTTTTTCCACAAATCTACACTGGAGTACAAATCTCACAAAAGGATCTAAACAATCAAGGATTCCAAAGGCAACCATCTCAATACCCACAAAGAAATAGAAGCTATGTTGGTCCAACATTTTCAAGGCATAGCAGAGGAACCTCTCTTAGATAGATCACAATTTATCAGTGACTTCACAAATCACATTCCTAAGCTAGTAACAAGAGAAGACAATTATAATCTTAATAGGCCGGTGAATGAAGAGGAGGTTAGTGAAGTCATAAAAAATATGCAGAATGGAAAAGTGCCAAGCCCGGATGGTTTCAATGTAGATTTCTTTAAAGCATGTTGGAGTATTGTCAAGAAAGATATATTGAATGTCGTGGAGGACTCCAGGAATAATAGAACAGTATTGAAGGCATTCAACACATCCTTCATCTCCTTGATTCCAAAACAGGAAAATGCTATGACACCATACAGATTTAGACCTATAGCTTTATGCAATGTGGTGTATAAAATAATTTCCAAAATAATTGCCAACCGACTTTAACCCCTTCTTCCTACTCTGGTTTCTGTGGAGCAAATGAGATATGTGGAGGGCAGACAAATTATCAATAATATCGTTCAAGCTCATGAGGTGGTTCACTCAATGATAAGTAAAAGGCAGGAAGGAATGATTATGCAACTGGACCTAGAAAAGGCTTATGATAAGTTAAATTGGGCCTACATCAGGAAGGTCCTTCTAGCTTATGGATTTGACCACAATTGGGTAAGATGGGTAATGGCCCTGGTGACTACCTCTAGTTTTTCAATTCTGGTAAATGTTTCTCCATCAAAGACCTTTAATCCTTCAAGAGGCCTCAGTCAGGGAGATCCTCTCTCCCCCTTTCTCTTTATTCTTATGATGGAAGGACTAGGCCGAGCTATCAAGTCTGCTAAAGAAGCAGGTAAGATCCAGGGTCTCAAACTATCCGGGAATGGATAGGCTTTAACCCATCAACAATTTGTAGATGACACCATGATACAAGGCATTCCCATGGTCAAGGAAGCACTGGCTTATAAACAAATCCCGAGAGACTTTGCTATGGTGGAAGGTACAGAGGTAAGCCTCTCCAAATCAAAGGTTTTCTTTTTCAATGCTAACATTTCTATTCAGAGAAACATTTCCAGAATTTTGGGCTTTTAAAGAGATATGCTGCCCTCCAAATATTTGGGAGTACCGCTCACAAACAAACCTCTTAACAAGACAATATGGGAGCCTATGATAAATAAGCTGCAGGACAAAACTCGAAAATGGACAAGCCGGTCTTTGAACTTGGTAGGTAGGCTGGTGCTTATAAAAACTGTCCTTCAATCAGTTCCCAGCTTCATGTTTTCATCCCTTCCAGCTCCAAAAGGAGTTATGCAACAGTGTAGAAATATCCAAAGAGATTTTCTTTGGGGAAAAGGGGAAGAAAAGAAGAAATGGGCCTTGGTTGCCTGGGAAAAGATATGTAAACCTAAAACACACGGAGGTTTAGGACTTGATGATCCTAAAGTGCTAAACAAGGTTTTGAGGACAAAATTACGGTGGAGATGGATAAAATATTTAGATGCTCCTTGGGCACAAATTTGGAACTAGAAATATGCAAGTAATTGGCAAGACAAGGACCATATAAGAATGTATAGAATCATAAAAGGCTCCCACCATGGAAAATTTTAGGGGCTAATGTTCGCCCAGTGGGTTAATTTTCCATGATTTTTCCACAAAAAGATTCGCCAATTTCCAATTTTTATAAAAGGTGATTCGCCCAAATTTTAGAATATAAAATTATTTTACCTTTAAAATCGCCAACATTATATAGAGACTATATATAAAATCATTATAAATTTGAATAATTTTACAAATATATCAATAAACATTTTATAGTTTGCATATTAGGGATTAATGAGATTCGCCATTGTTTCTAAACTTCAAGAAAAAATTCCATCCTTAAAATTTTCCTTGGCTCCCACATCTGGAATAAAGCTTGGGAGAATAGAGGCATAGTTTAGAGAAATAGCTTTTGGGAAATTAGAGTTGGAGACCTTGCATGGTTTTGGGAGGATAAATGGCAACATGAACCTAAGTTGTTAAGAGAAGACTTTGCAGATCTCAAGCATGATAGTGACACCAAAGGGTTACTCTGAGTAAATTAATTTTGGGATCAGACAAATAACAGAGGAAAATGGAGAACTTGGAGGGAAATGGATTACAGGGATAATGGCATCTTGAAAGCACAGGCTGATGCTCTAACAACCATCCTAGATCAAAGAAAGATCCTGATATCAACTGATTCTGACAAACTAAGATGGGGAAATAACAATGAAGGCACCTTTAACCTTAAAGAGGCAAAATGCATAGCCCTTGAGCTTGATTCTACAAAACCATATGGGGTTTGGAAGAACCAAGGATGGATGAAAACCAAACTGTTCATGTGGCTAGGGCATCATCAGAAAATTCTGACCTGGGAGAACATTTGAAAAAGGGGTGTTTTTGGCCCATCCAGATGCCAGCTATGCGAATCACAAGAGGAAACTATGGAGCACCTTCTCAACCTCTGCATATTTACTTGCACATTGTGGGATGGGATTTCCTCAATATTCAGACAAACAGATAGGGACAGAGGAAGCATTACCAATACCCTAAGGAATTGGAGAAGAAACTTCTCTGATTGTGAAACGGTAAACAAAGCTTGGGCTTTAGCTCCCATCTTCCTAATTTTGGATGTCTAGAAAGAACGCAACAATAGAATTTCCAAAAATAGAAAGAATTCCTCCCAAAGTATCATGGAACAAATTTTAAAACAACTCAAGGAGACGGTTGGGACTTTAATGCAAACACCCCCTAAGAACCTCCCTTCAAATGCTGATGTGTAGATGCTTCTTCAGTTAGGTATGCAGGGGCTTATTGCTTAGGGCAATAACAGATTGGTAGGGCAACCAGACACTGATAAAGATTTCTGGCATCCACCCCCTCAGGGATATATGAAATTTAACATAGATGGGGCCTCAAAAGGAAATTCGGGCATAGCTGGTTATGGGGGAGTGATAAGGGATGAAAAGGGATGTATACAATACATTTTTCATTGTAATTTGGGAAGAGCCACAAATAATATGGCAGAGCTAATGGCCCTAGAGCAATGTTTAGAAATCCTGAAGAACGACAATCTTCAGAACATAATAATTGAAGCAGAATCTAAGTTGATTATCAATTCGGTCAAGAGAATCTATTGTGGTTTGGCTCCAGAAAAAGTCTCGAGACATTGGAGGCTTCTTCAGGTCTATCAAAGGATCCATCTCCACCTTCAGAACATGAGAACCTTAAGGTTCACACATGTGCGCAGGACTGCCAATAAATTGGTGGATATACTAGCCAATAAAGGTGCTCTCTATGCTAAGAGTAGCAATAAGTATAGATGGAAAGAGGTTACCCAGGGTAGATTGAGGGATGATTGTCTCAACCAAGCAAATGTGGACTGAGAAATCCATTAGAATAGGGGATGCTAGCAGATCGCAACAGTTGGGTTTTAGTAGATTCAAAATCAACAGGAAGCGGTTTTCTTGGGGTAATTTTGAAAACAACATTTAGTTCGTTGTCAGCTATATCAGCCCAGAACATCTCAAAGCCATTGTTCTAGGGTTGGTGATGATTTAAAACAAGAGGATTTATTCAATCTATCTTTCTCCATGGATCAACTCAGCTTTGCTTTGTAGGGAGATGGGGTGGGGAGTTTCCAGTCAGAAGGAACAATGGAATTCCTACCATAGATATGGATATGTCGGCAATGGACACAATGAATCAGTGAATCAACGATTTTTTAATTCATACCACGGCTATGATGGTTTTCAGGTTTTTGGAAAGCCTTATTCTCTGAAGTGGTTTTCTTGAAATGAGCCTGATGCCACTCATTGATCGACACTTGTTGCAGGAAGAAAAGAGAATACCACCTTTATCGGGTGGGTATTCCTCCTACTACTCTTCCATTCGATATCCCTCTATACCGTTGGATTGAACGGTTGAGGATCAATAGCTGAGATTCAAGGTGCATGTTGGTGGGTCCAGGTCAGATTCATGGCTTCCTCAGCGGACCCAAAATATTCTTGGTATAAGATCTATTTCTTCTTTATGTCCACCACTAGTTCTTCTATACCGCCCTCAAGGTGGTTTTCGGTTCATCGGGTGCCCTCAACTCCGGAAGTGGTTTCCTAGAAATGAGCCCGATGCCACTCATCACGCAACACGTGGCCCTAGCAAGAGAGAGAATACCACCCTCATCAAGCGGGTATTCTCTTGGCTTCTTTATACCCAATATCTATTTCAACCATTCGATCTTACAGGGGAGGATCAACAGACCAGGATCACTATGCATGTTGGGGGTCTGGGTCAGATACTTGGTTTCCTTAACGGGCCCGATTTTTGTTTTGTGTGGACCTTATCTCCTTTTTAATTACACTATTATGTGGGAAGGGGTCACGTACTTTTGAATCATTTAGTTTCTTGCTCGTTGGATCTTGGAGGATGGGTCGAGTGATTCGGTAGTCTCTTGGCTCAAGTCGCGAGCTGTTGGCTCTTTTCCCAAGGCACCTAGAGATAGCCTTATCTCTGGCCATTTTCCGCCCTAGGTTTTTTGTATTTTATGTAATACATTTTATGCAAAGAAATGAAAAGAAGGTTCGACTCTTGCTTAAGAAAAAAAAAAAAAATACCGAACATGTAGAAGAAAGAAACATGTAGCGTAAGTTTCACATCTTCCTATAGGTTATCTCACCCAATCCTTTTATAAATCTAATGGTCTCTAAGTATAATCTCTCTTTCTCTTTTATTTTTCTTAACCGAATTTATAATGTTATTGGTCCATTGCAACACCAAGTATGCTTCCATGAAAAATAATAGCACAGAAAAAACACAATATGTAATTATATACCAGCATCAAATTCTTATATGAAGACACATCTAAATTACCGAACATGTAGAAGAAAGAAACCTGTATTGTAAGTTTCACATATTCTTGTAGGTTATCTCACCCAATCCTTTTATAACTGTAATGGTCTCTAAGTAGAATATTTCTTTCTCTTTATTTTTTCTTCCTTGAAATTATAATGTATAATGTTATTGGTACATTGCAACATCAAGTACGCTGCCATAAAAAATAATGGCACAAAAAAAACACAATATGCAATTATATTCCTACATCAAATTCTTATATGAAGACAAATTACCGAACATGTAGAAGAAAGAAACATGTATCATGAGTTTCACATCTTCTAGTAGGTTATCTCGTCCAATCCTTTTATAACTCTAATGGTCTCTAAGTAGAATCTCTCTTTCTCTTTATTTTTTCTTCTGCAGAATTATAATGTTATTGGTCCATTGCAACATCAAGTACGCTACCATAAAAAATAATGGCATAGAAAAAACACAATCTACAATTATTTACCTACATAAAATTATTATATGAAGATACATCTAAATTACCGAACATGTAGAATAAAGAAACATGTGTAGAATTTATATTGCATGGTATATCTAAAACTGATATAATCTAACATTGGTATACAATACTCTAACTTAGCGTATAGTTAAGATTAATTGCGGACACATATTCATGAGAGTAAATTTGGAATTTGATGGTCTTCCTCTAAATCATTATGTTCATGTTGAGCAGTTTCTAGTAGCCAATGCAACACAACATGGAGAGGCCCAACTTATCTTTATTACGGTTTCAACAACTCCATGTCTATGTCTCTGCTTGTAATTGGGAAGGAAACAATGACGAGGAAGTGGAATCATACAATCTAAATTGCATAGATACCTCTAAGATATATCAATGTAGGGGTGAGGGAGAATGTTGTCACTTCATCTCACGGACTCGCACCCAAAGTGAGATTCCACGCAAATTGGAAATCCTTTTAGTGGGCGTTATAAATTTCCCTTGTGTCACAAAACAATGAAAATTCCATTGTACTAAAAAATCAACGAGGTGAGAAATTAAATTCTTACCTCTATAGTTTCATCTAGGCAAGTAATACTAGAATGGTCAAATTTTCTAGGTATCTCGATCTCTAACATAAGACTTTCCCGCAACTTTTTGTTAAGTTGTCTGGTTACAATTTCCTTGATATCAATATCATAACCCTTGAATTTTTAATTTTCATGCCATACAGTTGAGAACAATATGAATCCAATCTACTCAATCACTGAGTATTCCCCTATCTCTACGTGTTGATTTTCACATTGTGCCATCACATAAAACAATAGAGCTAAATTGTTCTCTGATACCAACTCTTGAAATTGGTTTCTATCAATTGCATAATATTGACTTGCATTTACCTAGACTCACTTCATAATTTACTCTCCCCTATCTGAACCACCATCTTCCAAATTCATGGCATCTTTTGAGAGTCACATATTATAGTTCCTCTTCAAGAAAAATGTGAATCTCCTTAAGTATAAATCCTTCCATGACTCTTTTCTACACTTACGAGCCATCACTTGACTCCGTCGGGCTCACAAACTTTATGGTGCAACACATAATATCTTCCCACCAAATTATCAAGCCTTCATAGGATTTCGAACCTGTTGAAGGAGGGCACAAAAATTTGTTTACAGAACATGAAAATTTGAATACAGACGAAGGTAGCAAGTGAACCGAAGGACCAACTGTTGAAATAAGTGATTGACGTACAATATTTTCCTTGTGTTACAATCAGTTAAAATTTTTGAATCAATTACAATACCATAATCCAGTGTGTCTTTCCTTTCATACTTCCCCTATTCCCCATGATTTCATTTTTTAACTTGATCCTCCCACTATGGTTTATCATTCAACTCAACCCACATGGGAAAGAATTTGATCTTTCCAATGAATGTTCCATGTTTCCTCTACGATCCACCATTGAATAGCACTAATGTTGGCATTCATAAATAAATTGCACATGTTTAAGGCCAAAAATAGTGTTCTGTTCAGATTGACAAAAAAAATAAAAATAGAGAAGACTTTTCCCGCAAGTTTCCATGAGTATCTCAACTAAATTTAGTCAAAATGCAGAAGTACCTCTTTGATTTATTTAAAATAAACCAACCTACCATATTTCCCCAAATATATTTCGTATACAATAAACAGATTCCATTTGACATCAACCTTCCAAATTTCCCACCTGAGATTCTTATGATAAGTTGATGATTCTCCTACTTGACAGAAAAAATCACCACAAGGTTGTTGAGTAACATCTTTACTCAAATTAGAAAACTTTGAAACCCCTTCTCAACCATCAGATTGGTTAGATAATTTTTGTACTATGTTGCCACGATCGATTCAATGGATATACCCAATGACATCATAATTAAAAAGAGAATGCAGTGAAGGGGAAAAGAAAGGTGTGCCTCAGTGACCCTGTATAGCAGCTCAACTGAAACCATCACAGCCAACGCAAGTTCGAATCCTATTGCTACAATGAAAAATTCACAGTCAAAATTCATCTGGAAGCTAACGACCTTGGCAAGGGACTGAGAAAAGGAAAGAGATATGAAGATAAACATTTGTCATTTCCTCATGTCTTGGAAATTCAAGTCCAAATGCTTTGTAGTTGGAACCACACAGAAGAGGAAAGATACATGAAGATAAACATTCATTATCGCCTCACATCTTGGAAATTTGAGTCTGAACACTCTTTAATTGGAAACACACAGAAGCGCAGACATCCCACACCCATTCTACAAGGATGAGCACAATTGTTGTCACAAGGTTTAATTATTTTCTAGAATCACGAGGGTTCAAATCTCTATCTTTGTAATTGGAACCACACAAAACCTCAGACGTCCCAAACCCATTCTGCAAGGATGGGCACAATTCCCATCACAGGGTTTGCTTCTTTGTTAGAATCACCCTTGGTTCAAATATTTGTCATGTTGTTTCTTTCCACCAAGTGCTTTTTGTTGTTGCTTACTATGGTGGGAGTTCGAGTTCCATAATGGAGGAGGCTATTTTGACAGTTCCTAGATTCAGGGTTCTTTTCCCACATGTTAATTTTCTATTGGGAGGAGGGGATGCAAATAATCCTTTCTCATTGGTTGAATTTTCCTAACCAAACCCATAAAGGAATGCCTATCAGCATAAATATGGAGAAAAGTTATAATTCATGAAAATGGAAATAATAGAAAAAAAATTAAATACAAAGGAAATAAAACTAAAAATAAAAACATAGTAACTAATAATAAAAAAAATAAAAAAAATGAATTCCCAATGTTAAACTCCGGGACAAGGGGCATAATTTTTTGGTCAAAGACAAAAATAAAAAATGAATGTGTAATACCATGCCTATAGTGGGTATAATACTAGAAATTGCCCCAAAAAGGTGTAAAGGTACGTCGATATGATTGTTAAGTTGGAATTCATAACAAGCATAAATCACTTTAAAACTTGGTCAAATATGCCATATTGTAGTTGGAAGCTTTATTATATATATTATATATATAATATAATATATATATATATATATGAAATAGTTAGGTATTTTTTTAATATTAAATATCAAGTTGGTTTCAAAGCCAGGACCTTTTATAATTTTAGCTGGATCTTCAACTACTATGCTCTAACATGTCCAAAAAATACTCTTTTTCCTACCACACTTCTTGCATACTGCAAACCTAAATTGACATATTTTGAAATCCTTCCAAAAAACTCCTAAAACTAGTACATATTCGAAATACATAATTTTAAACAAGTACTGAACTAGCCTACATTGACCAAGCTGAATTTAGGGTTAACTTCAACAGTTCCTTGTCAACTTGCCTTAACTACACTGGAGTAGGGACTTGGGTCTCTTCTGCCACCTCAACATCATTTTTTAGTTGTTTTGTGACCACGAGTTGATTCACATCCATCCTCTCACTCATGTCGTCGCCCAAGTTGTCATCTTCTACACCTTTCCCACTCAATGGTTCAAGTCTTGTGAGAGGGAGGTCCAAAAGATCAAGATTTGTCTGCAATCTGTCAAATTTTTTCTATAGCAGGCTAATATTTTGATTCCGGAGTAGTAACTGGACCTAAACCTCCACTACCCCCATTTCCCCTTGTATATTTAACAAAGATAAGATATGCTCCATCGTTACAATGAGGTAATCTAGGTGATGACTGAAATCCTCCTTATTCAAGACTGATGACATCTCCATGTCTTCATTCATGTAATGACCCTCTTTATTTGCTGCGACTTTGGATTTCCAAACTCAAACTTTTGCAGAAAGAGTGTGATTGATCGTTCCTTTTAAAAAATTTCTCCAAGATTACCTTCCCTCACTAAGCCATAGATCTGCTCACCATATTCAATGCACCAACCTGTAATGCATGTTCATACATTATATGAGCTAAAACCACTGCAATTCTATACATGTGCCATTAAAACGTTGTACCTTAGGCGTGCTTGCTTCTAATCCTCGTTAATGAGGGTGACATACCCCTACTCCTTCCCACATTTATTATGGATTTGTTCGATCTTCCATCTATCCTAAACTACACTTACATGCATATTTTCAAGCTAGGTGTTTTCATGGGCCCAAATCCTAGAGGTAATGAAGAGCCGCAAAACTAATGGAGAATGATTCTAAAGGTATGTGAGACATGAAAGTGGGATAACATGAGGATGTGAAACCACCAGCTTATTAACCACTACTATAAATAAAAATTAAAGAATAAAAAAATTGTTCGAGTTAAATGTATTTTTTGTTTTTTGTTTTCTCTAAAATCTCAACAAGCGTCGAATATCCGATGGGGTTTTACCTCGAATTCCGACAGGAAGTCTTTCTCCCAGTTGTCTGACATTTTTTTTTAACTCGACAATCATTGAATATCTCTAGAGTTTCTTTTACCATTGAATATTCAACATAATTTCTTTGACCATCGAATTTTCGATATTTTGTCCAATATCAAATGTCCAATGTGTCATCCAATATCTGAAAAATCACGATAATCCATTGTATAGTGTCTAATTCCACCATTAATGACTTTGTTTTCCACTTTCATGTTTAATATAGGACCACTTTACGTTAAGTTTAACTAATTATAATATATATAAAGAATATTTAATATAATATTAATAATATACATAACATTCAACATACATATCTACTATACATACATATACATTATACATATACATTACATATTAACATATATATATTCCCCGAACATCAGATAACTTTGACATAGTTGCAATATTAGTTTTGATTGTTTTGAAAGATTGTAGGCTTATTTTGAGGTTCATTTTTGAACAAAATCATCATTGAAAATTTGGTGAAAAAAAATGTCACATAACATTCCTCAAGGAGGCCAATGATACGTGGGATCGACATCGAGGGCTTCAGATGATCGAAGATGTTGTTTCCCTTGTAGAAATTGCAAGGGCTTGAGGCCAAGGAGAATTCTAATCAAAATAATTAAAAAACATTATAGAGATTATGGACACACTAAAGGTGGACATGAATATCATTCATTAGTAAGTTATTCATTATATGTCCTTGTATTGTAGATTATTTTTGTAAACATGTATTGTAGATTATTTTTGTAAATGTTTATATCTATCTATCTATACATATATAATTTTGACATAATTGCTAAATTAGTTGCCACTGTTTTGAAAGGTTGTAGGCTTATTTTGAGGTTAATTTCGAAACAAAATCATTACTAAAAGTTTGGTGACAAAAAATGTCACATAACATTCCTCAAGGAGGCCAAGGATACGTGGGATTGACATTGGAGGATTTGGAGGATCGAATATGTTATTTCCCATGTAGAAATTTCAAGGGCTTGAGGCCATGGAGAATTCTAATAAAAACAGATAAAACGCATTGTAGATACTATGGACACGCTGAAGGCAGAGATGAATATCATCCATCAGTAAGTTATTCATTATATGTCTTTGTATTATAGATTATTTTTGTAAATGTTTATATGTATATAGTATTTTAGATTGTACGTCTTTGTATTGTAAATTGTATTGCCTTTCTATTGTAAATGTATTTTATATTCTTTTAGGAGTTGTTTGACCTATGTTGTCATCTTGATGTTGAGAAATATTATTTGATTATTTTCATTAGTGTCGATTAAGGGGTTAGGCCGAGTTACAGGTTAATTACTTTATTGGCTTAGCGACAAGGGGTTATTGTTTAGCGGTTAGGGGTTAAGGGGTTAGACATTAGGGGTTTAAGGGCTTAGGTGAATGGGGTTAAGGTGTTAGCAAGTTAATGTATGTTTAGGGGTTTAATTAGGACCTAGAGGATTTAGAGGATAATCATGAGTTTTTATGGAGCATTATTAATAAACTTTTAAAGTATATTATGCACATAATTTAAAAGATGGACATGGTGAATACATTTTTATAGGAAAGAAGAAAATAATTATATAATATAGTGTAATAAAATTTTATAAGACAAAAAAATAAAATATAAATATCATTAGAAGTTTAATTAAATAAAACATTGATTAAAAACAAGGGCTACATAGTAGCTAGTACCTTCCACTTAGCTTAAATATAGCTTAATTAAACTAAAAAATAATAAAGACAAAGATTTCATCACAAAATTAAAACAACTAATAGAATATTGTATTATTGAATGCCATCACCAAGAGTTAAGAAATATGATTAACTAATATTCTTTATATTAACATATGTATACTTGTGTGTGTGTGTGTGTATGCGCACGCGCGTGCGGTTGTGTGTGTTTTATATATATATATATATATTATATATATATATATATATATATATATTATATATATAATTACATTTATTAAAATATGTTTTTAATATAATAATAAGTCTCTTAAATTAAAACTCTCAATGCCCCAAAAAGGTGCAAAGGTACACCAATATGATTGTTAGATGGAAAAAATGTAGATTAAAAGAACTATCTGGTTATCTATTCACATTTGAGGCTTCCTCATTTGTAGACAATTGTAAGTCTCTCCTTCACAGATCCATTTTACAAATCAAAAAGAAATAAATAAATAAAAGATTGAGTATTTACAACAAAACCCTTTTCACACTAGAACAAAAGCACTACCCTCACCTGTATATGAATATCAATAAAAGTGGCTCCAACTATATGACATTTGAAAACACCCATAAATTTTGTTTTTGCAACTTCCATTCGAGAAAAGAAAAACAGATCTAATATTCTTCACAATAGTACAAAAGAACCACTCAAAAAATAATTGTGAATTTGTACATACGTGTGGAGAAGAATAGTCTAAATACTCGTCATTTGACAACAACCTCTAGTTGCATTCCCCAATTTTTATGCCAGATAAAAAATCAGCGCTAAGGATTATATGGAGTGGAATCATTGTGTAAACCAAATAGTTTGAATTTATCTTTCATCACCTTACTTTCACTACCATACTCTTTAAACCTATATTATTCTCGCTTGAATACCACAGGTACCTTCCCTTCATTGTAGAAAATTTTTGTTCATTACATTGTGACAAGAAAAATGCAATCAAGATGACAGAGAATCCAATCTATCATTTAAAAATAAAACATGTTGAAATTCCCCACCATTACATCAGAGAACAAGTAAACAACAAAGAGATAGAATCTATTTATTGCAGGTCTCAAAATCAAGTGATAAAGTGATAAATAATTCATACATAATAAATGGCGTTTATGTTAATATTATTAATGAATTATGCGAGTGGTTCCTAACAAAAATAATGGAATGTTATTGATAGATTAATATATACAACACAATTGTTTATAACTATGAAACTCATTAATATATCACATATCTCTTTCCATATCATTTGTCTTTGGACACATTCTCCCATATTTTAGTTTAACAACTTTCCTTCTTTGGATGAGATTTATTTGGAAAAGCCAAGTTAAACAAGATTTTGCATGTCACTTGTGAATGGGCATTCCAACTTTGTACTCTATGGACCTTTATGAATACTTATTGGATTATAGACAATGTAGCATGCGTATGATTCTGTCAACCATCAATCTTTTTGTCATATTCGCATACACCATGTCTCTTTAGTTTTGTGTATGTATCTTTCTTCCAATGTTGGTTTTTTTGTACATATCAAATGTTTCCTAAAATTATCCTAGTGCATTTATTTTGTGCCTAAAGATTATGCTATATGGTGCTCTAGGGCTGTACTTGAAAAGGATCAAAGATCCACTCTTAGAATTTAGGTAACAAAATTGAAAGCAACAGGAGGAGCTAAACTTCAGAAAACAATACTAATGCTCTTGTAGTTTTCTAAGAGATAGCATTCTTATCTCAAATATTCCAAGATTTAGACAAATAATTACCATGGTTGTGTGCCCTTGAAAAAGAGAAAAAAACACAAAGTTTTATTTTCAAGTACTACACTGTTCTCCACCTTTTCACTTTATGATCAGGCATTTCCTAGCTAGGCCCAGAGAACTGTGATCTAAAATATATCCTTTGCCTCTCTGTTTCCTTGTTTAATTACTTCATTATAGCATTTAGTAGTCTTTGGCCAAGAAATCTCCTCTATAATTTTAGATTTTTAATCCTTCATCTAGATTTCTATTTTCCGGTATGAGCATCAGAATTTTAAGAATTATTACAATTAGTCAGCATCTGGTGATTAACCTACTTATATGGAACTTAGAAATATTCTGGGTTGCGAAGTCTATAATCTACAAGCAATAACTTCCATGCCTATCATAAATTTCACATCTTCCTGTAGGTTATCTCACCCAATCCTTTTATAATTCTAATGCTCTCTAAGTATAATCTCTCTTTCTCTTTATTTTATTTTCCCTGAAATTATAATATTATTGGTCCATTGTAACATCAAGTAAGCTACCATAAACAATAATGACACCAAAAAAAAAAAACTTCGGTTATATACGTGCAACAAATTCTTATATGAAGACACATCTAAATTACTGAATAGGTAGAAGAAAGAAACATGTAACGTAAGTTTCGCATCTTCCTATAGGTTATCTTACCCAATCCTTTTATAACTCCAATGGTCTCTAAGTAGAATCTCTCTTTCTCTTTATTTTTTCCCCCGAAATTATAATGTTATTGGTCCATTGCAACATCAGGTACGCTACAATAAAAAACAATAGCATAGAAAAAACATAATCTGCAATTATATACCTGCATCAAATTCTTATATGAAGACACATCTAGATTACCGAACATGTAGAAGAGAGAAACATGTAGCGTAAGTTTCACATCTTCCTATAGGTTATGTCACCCAGTCCTTTTATAACTCTAATGGTCCCTAAGTATAATCTCTCTTTCTCTTTTATTTTTCTTAACTGAAATTATAATGTTATTGGTCCATTGCAAAACTAGGTATGCTTCCATGAAAAATAATAGCACAGAAAAACCACAATATGCAATTATATTCCAACATCAAATTCTTATATGAAGACACATCTATATTACCGAACATGTAGAAGAAAGAAACCTATATTGTAAGTTTCACATCTTCCTGTAGGTTATCTCACCCAATCCTTTTACAGCTATAATGGTCTCTAAGTAGAATCTCTCTTTCTCTTTATTTTTTCTTCCCTCAAATTATAATGTTATTTGTACATTGCAACATCAAGTACGCTACCATAAAAAATAATGGCACAAAAAAAACACAATATGCAATTATATGTTTGCGTCAAATTCTTATATGAAGACACATCTAAATTACCGAACATGTAGAAGAAAGAAACATGTATCGTAAGTTTCATATCTTCCTGTAGGTTATCCCACCCAATCCTTTTATAACTCTAATCGTCTCTAAGTAGAATCTCTCTTTCTCTTTATTTTTTCTTCCATGTAATTATAATGTTATTGGTCCATTGCAACATCAGGTACGCTACCATAAAAAATAATGGCACAGAAAAAACACAATCTACAATTATATACCTGCATAAAATTCTTATATGAAGACACATCTAAATTACCAAACATGTAGAATAAAGAAACATATGTAGAATTTATATTGCATGGTATATCTAAAACTGATATACTCTAACATTAGTCTACTATACTCTAACTTAGTGTATAGTTAAGATTAACTGCGGACACATATTCAAGAGAGTAAATTTGGAATTTGAAGGTCTTCCTCTAAATCATTATGTTCATGTTGAGCAGTTTCTAGTAGCCAATGCAGTGCAACATGGAGAGGCCCAACTTATATTTATACGGTTTCAGCAACCCCATGTCTATGTCCCCGCTTGTAATTGGGAAGGAAACAATGACGAGGAAGTGGAATCATACAGTCTAAAGCACATAGATACCTCTAAGATATATCAATGCAGGGGTGAGGGGAATGTTGTCACTTCATCTCATGGACTCGCACCCAAAGTGAGATTCCATACAGATTGGAAATCGTTTTAGTGGGAATTATAAATCGCCCTGGTATCACGAAACAATGAAAATTCCATTGTACTGAAAAATCAACGAGGTGATAAATTAAATGCTTACCTCTATAGTTTCATCTAGGCAAGTAATATTAGAATGATCAAATATTCTAGGTATCTCAATCTCTAACAGAAGACTTTCCCGCAACTTTTTGTTAAGTTGTCTGGTTACAATTTCCTTGATATCAATACCATAACACTTAAATTTGTGCTTTTCATGCCATACAATTGACAACGATATGAATCCAATCTGCTCAATCATTGAGTAGTCCCCTATCTCTACGTGTTGATTTCCACATTGTGCCATCACATAAAACAATAGAGCTAAATTTTTCTCTGATACCAACTCTTGAAATTGGTTTCTATCAATTGCATAATATTGGCTTGCATTTACCTAGACTCTCTTCATAATTTATGCTCCCCTATCTCAACCACCATCTTCCAACTTCATGGTATCTTTTGAGAGTCACATATTATAGTTCATCTTCAAGAAAAATGTGAATCTCCTTAAGTAGAAATCCTTCCATGACCCTTTTCTATGTTTACGAGCCGTCACCTGACCCGGTCGAGCTCACAAACTTTATGGTGCAACACATAACATCTTCCCACCAAATTATCAAGTCCTCATAGGATTCTAAACTTGTTGAAGGAGGGCACAAAAATTTGTTTACTAAACATGACAATTTGAACAAAGACGAAGGTAGCAAGAACCGAAGGACCAACTATTGAAATAAATGATTGATGTACAATATTTTCCTTGTGTTACAATTAGTTAAAAGCTGTGAATCAATTACAATATCATAATCCATTGTGTCTTTCGTTTCATACTTCCCTTATTCCCCATGATTTCATTTTTAACTTGATCCTCCCACTATGGTTTATCATTCAACTCAACCCACATGGGAAAGAATTTGATCTTTCCAATGAATGTTCCATGTTTCCTCTACGATCCACCATTGACTAGCACTAATGTTGGCATTCATAAATAAATTGCACATGTTTAAGGCCAAAAATAGTGTTCTATTCAGATTGATAGGAAAAAAATAGAGAAGACTTGTCCCGCAAGTTTCCATGAGTATCTCAACTGAATTTAGTCAAAATGTAGAAGTACCTCATTGATTTATTTAAAATAATCCAAACTACCTACCATATTTCCCCAAATATATTTCGTGTAAAATAAATAGTTTCCATTTGAAACCAACCTTCCAAATTGTCCACCTGAGATTATTATGATAAGTTGATGATTCTCCTACTTGACAGAAAAAATCACCGCAAGTATGCAGGGTAACCTCTTTACTCAAATCAGAAAACTCTGAAACCCCTTCTCAGCCATCAGTTTGGCTAGAGAATTTTTGTACTATGCTACCACGAACGATTCAATGGATATACCCAATGACATCAGAATTAAAAAGAGAATGCAGTGAAGGGGAAAAGAAAGGTGTGCCTCAGTGACCATGCATAACAGCTCAACTGAAACCATCACAACCAACGCAAGTTCAAATACTATTGCTAAAATGAAAAATTCACAGTCAAAATTCATCTGGAAGCTCACGACCTTGGGAAGGGACTAGAAAAGAAAATAGATATGAAGATAAACATTCGTCTTTTCCTCACATCTTGGAAATTCAAGTCCAAATGCTTTGCAACTGGAATCACACAGAAGAGGAAAGATACATGAATATAAACATTCATTATCGCCTCACATCTTGGAAATTTGAGTCTGAACACTCTATAATTGGAAACACACAGAAGCGCAGATGTCCCACACCCATGCTGCAAGGATGGGCGTAATTGTTGTCACAAGGTTTGCTTATTTTCTAGAATCACGAGGGTTCAAATATCTATCTTTCTAATTGGAACCACACAGAAGCTCAGATGTCCCAAAACTATTCTGCAAGGATGGGCACAATTCCCGTCACAGGGTTTGCTTCTTTGCTAAAATCATCCTTGGTGAAAATATTTAACATGTTGTTTCTTTCCACCGGGCGCTTGTTGTTTTTGCTTACTATGGTGGGAGTTCGAGTTCCATAACGGAGGAGGCTATTTTGACGATTCCCAAATTCAGGGTTCTTTTCCCACATGTCAATTTTCTATTGGGAGGAGGGCGACGAAAATAATCCTTTCTCATTGGTTGAATTTTCCTAACCAAACCCACAACGGAATGCCTATCAGCATAAATATGGAGAAAAAGTTATAATTCATGAAAATGGAAATAATAGAAAAAAGAAAGAAATTAAATACAAAGGAAATAAAACTAAAGATAAAAACATAATAACTAATAAAAAAAAAATGAATTCCCAATGTTAAACTATGGGACAAGGGGCATAATTTTTTGGTAAAAGACAAAAAGAAAAAATTAATGTGTAATGTCATGCCTATGGTGGGTACAATACTAGAAATTGCCCCAAAAAGGTGCAAAGGTACATCGATATGATTGTTAAGTTGGAAAAATTCATAACAAGCATAAATCACTTTAAAACATGGCCAAATATGCCATACTGTTTTGGAAGCTTTACACATTTTGAAAGAGGAAGCTTACATAGATAATAAACAAGTGGGTATAATTCAAATTTAAACAATGAAGGTAAAAAAAATTCTACTAAATGTGACTTCATTTTATTGCAATCAGACACTGAGAACTTCTTGCCAATTCATTAAGGCTCATTCATTTGTTGAACATTCAATAGAGAAATACATTTAGTGTGATTGGAATTAATGATTGGTTTGATAGATTTGTGATGCAATAGCTAAATTGAACAATTAAAACATGACTCTTATAAGATGTACTTACCAAAAATATGACCAACTAGTAGGGAATAGAGCTACTAAGCTATTCATGACTCTTATAATATGAATACATAACAAATATGACCTAGGCGATAAAATAGGTCCTCATTAAAATATTAGAAAATAAACCTATAGGTAAAATTGTAATGAGGTTGAACTTTCCTAAAATAAAATAATGTCCAGCTTATAGGTAAGATTTTTTCACATGGCCACGTTGAAGTGATAGGGGACTTGCATGAAACTTTGCAAATGTGTAAAGATTGGTTTTGGACCTTGAGAGAATATGGATATGAAAAACCATGATTTTGACCATAAAAAATGCAGTTTTGGATATTCCGACGTAAAAAATTTCTTAGGGCTCCATTCCCATCAAATCTTGTAATTCATACAATGTGTCAAAAACTTTGTCAGAGTTTTAACAACAGCTCACTTGAAAATAGATTTTGTAAATTCCTTTTCCAAGAAAAAGAAACTTTATATTTTATATTTTACTCTTGAAATCAAAATTTATATCAGCTTAGCCTTACACCTGAGGCTAAGCCTCATGGGTAAGATTCGTAAGTTGTCTTTATCCTATATGAGTCTCCATATTACAATCATGTACCAATGTATATTAAGTTCAACTACCCTTCATTCCTATCTTAAGTTCTTCAACAACAAGAACAGAGCAAGCCCTTAAATAGGTGTCACAGTAAACATTTTTCTCTAATTTATGGCAAAATCTTGATTCCAACTTGGATCAAAAGGGAATAAGAGAAGATACAAATGAAAAAGAGTCCTACTTGTATTCTCGTGAAGGTTCCTTCCTAAATTGTAAGGCTCCTTTGCTTGTCTTATTAATACTCTAGCTATTTCATGGCATTAATGTTGTAAATAATAGAAAATAATTATTCTAACTACATTCAAACATTTGATGTAGTTAGTTCTTTTTTCTACATTTTCACTCCACTTCACCGAAATTTTTCCAACTGAAGTAACTATTGGCATCTATTTTCTTGTAAGAAACATCTTCAAGGAACAACCTTTGATGTGTATTTATTGTCTAGAGATAAACAATACTTATGAATTGTCTCTCAAGATAGATAAACCAATATTAGTGTACTCACAATATACAATTTTAGGTATGTCACAATGTCGATTTGGGTATATGATAAAAACAAAAAATACATTGCATTCCTCAACTTTTCCCAGCTAACACTCCATTATTTATTACCATCAAAGAATTTGTATTAAGTAGAACCATAAATTTAGATCAAAAATATTACTTTTTAGGCAGTTCTATGCTCTGAACCTTTGCAGTGTGAAAAGTAAAGAACTCCATCTCCACTTTCACCAAGCGCTCTTTTGCACCAAAAACTCTCCAATTAAATATATGAAATTATAGAAAATTAAAATATAAAATGACCTAACACCCAAAAATATTTATTCATAATTTTTGTGCCAACATAATAGGGTCAATCCAAATCACATTCTATGATACAAATCACTATTTACACAATTATTGATATTATTCCAATGGAAGTCATTAGACCAAAATGCATAGAATACCATTCAATTTTCAACAATGATTCATGTGTGCTTTCTACCAGTAACATCAAACATATCTCATGTCTACTAATTAATTGTTGGTGAGCTGTGAGAATCAGTATATCATAGCAATTGACACATCACATACTGGTAGACATGCAAATAATGGATTTTCAATGTAGTGGAATGTTCTTAATTACTGGAGCTAGAATTTGACAAAACCAATAATAATCAGTTCAGAATTTTACACTTCTAGAGAAAAAAATCTGCGTTCATGTCTGTACTAGAATATATGATTTACCCATCAGTGTAGGTTAAGTAAATAAATGATTCCTTCCTTACATGAAAATGTCAACAATCCCTTTGGAAAATAGAACCCCACCCCCCGCCACTAAGTCTTCCAACACACTTACTGGACTCAAAATTGCAAATTTTTTACAAAGAAATACATTGTGGCAACTTAATTCCAAAATTTCTTTCCTTCATAAGGAAACCCGTTGGAAGAGATTTTTATATTTACTATGTATACTAAATATCCCCGAGGGAGATGTACAATATTATCTAATTAGAAGATTATAATCCAACATAATGCCAAGACAAGACTTAAATTACGATCTATGATTCAATCACTTAATGTTACATAGGACTCATTCATTGAGGTTTGGGAAACTTGCTATCAGAAAGAATAAGAGAACCATAATTTTATATGCATCTGCAAAATGTAGATAGTGATTCAAGTTATAGTATATATAGTTAAAATTAACCCATTTTCCAAAAATATCCAAAGCCAAAGGAAGTTAGCAACAAACAAAAAATATGCATATTTCTCCAGAATAAGGAATCTTCTCTCACAGATCTTTTGAGGAACAAACTTGTGCATTTCATACCTTAGTTGCTTTCACTCAAAGTAGGGACATCTGTTAAAATGCATAACAATGGAATTAAAAACATTGACAAAAATTTCATATAAAAAACATACAATCATGCATCATAAACACAGAAAATAGAATATCAAATCTCAAAAATATTTCACACCTTTCATTTCCTATATGTTGCATCAAGTATGCCTTCAAGAATTTGCAGAAGAAATACTAGATCTAGAAAAATGGATCAAAACGTGATTCATCGGAGCTACATTCACAGAGAAGCAAGTTTTAACTTTTAGTCCAATATATGGAAATTAAGATTCCCTCAACAAATTTGTTGAGGCTGAGGAAAGTATACAACACCTGCAACCATGTTGTCTATTAACCCCATAGCTTGACCCAAGTAAGTGTTAAATGCCATATCCCTACTTGGTTGTGGAATTCCAAATGTTATGATCATGTGGTTCTGTGTTGATAGCTGCAAGTCGCAACAATATTGTGTTCCTCCAGTTGGCCAAGGCATTCCAGGGGTGACTGTAGCAAAAATTTAGAAGATATATAGTAAGACCTCAACAACCAATACACAAGCTATTTGATTATTGTTAGGTCATTTTTTCAAAAATGCTAGAGCTTTAATTTATGTTATTAATTACCTTCTTGCCCAAACATTGAAATTGTACAAAACGTTTTGCACCCTCCTACATGTTGATCCAATAAATGATCCTCTGGTCTTATGCTTCTATCGCTTTGGAGAAACCTCAATTGTTCATCTTGAGTAGATATTTTCTTACATTCAGGAATAGGAGATGGAGAAGAATTTAACTAATCTTTTTGCAAGGGATGTCAATTTTTAGCCCTTACATAGGAGAACTAATTAGGTGGTGCTAGAGTAGGAGGCGGTGGACAGTATGAATGTTGAGTATAAGAGACATTAGTATTACTTATTTGAAAATGTTGGACAAGAGGTGCACCATGAGGGACCCTAGGAATGTTGCTCTGTAAAAACTCAAAAGGCCTTGAAGAATAGAAATATGCAATGTTTTGGCTAGGATGTATCTAACATGATGGAAATCCTATAAAACTATAAGAATAAAACACTATTGCATTATTGAAAACATGTCATGATTGATGAGTATTTCTAGATAAGATATGAAGTTGAGAGTCTTCTTCACAATCACAAGCAACCATTATATCTTCTATGAAATACAAAATACAAAAGAAATTAGTTTCATACATCATGAGCTTAGCATAAAATGCATGAGCGAAGAAAACACTTACATTTAAAGGTGCAACATATGACTAGGGAAAGGGAAGTGGGAAAATAATGGGAGAAGCTATAGAAGGTTGGGGGGGGGGGGGGGGCAGAATTGGGTGGTGGTGGAGGTGGGGATGCAGGAAAGGGTGGAGGGGATGGAGGTGGATCATTGGGTAATGGGGGAGGAGGGAAAAGGCTACTCTCCTCTAGAGGTAAGGAATAATGAGCAATCTCTTATGCTATTATTGGTGGCATATAATGATCTCTATAGGAGGTTGAATCATATTTTGCTGGTGGGGAAACATCCTCCATTTCAAGATCACCATCAACATCCTCCAATATGTGCCAATGTCTTTTCATAGGATCAATAAAGCTCTATGTTGGCTCTTCTTCACATTACCAACTTCAATAGGTGAATTTTTGTCGTCTTTATTCAAGTCATTTACACTTGATTCCTCGTCATATTCAAATATATGTGGCATCAAGAAACCTAGTAACTGAAAGATTTTATTACTGAAAGAATGAAACAAATTATGTTAAAGATAAAGTTGATATGATTATTTTCCATATTCATCAATCATACCTTCAATTTCCATCAATGGGTCATCAACAACACGTTATACTCTAGAGGGATGCCTTGATGAGATAACACCAACTCTATCATCATTTGAAGATCTAATTTCATTCATGTAATGATGCAGAACAACTTTTACAAGAATTCTTCATTAAAGCCAAAGCCTCAAAACCTTAAAAGAAATAACCAACAAGTGAAAATACTACAGATACAAAAGCTAAAATACAAAGCATTTTGATGATGAGAAATTCTTAACTTAAGAAAATAATGATGATTCTCACGTGAAATACTACCTTGTGGAGCAACTTCATTGAACAAGCGTGGAAGAGCATTCTGCACAAAAATAAGATATGTAATTCTAGTAATATTTGTCACCAAATAGCATTACAGAACAAAATACTTCCCATATTCAAATCCTCACACATATAAAATCTTAATAATGCTTTCATAGAAAAGGTTTATATTCATAAAAAAAAAAAATTATCCTCAGAGGTACATGATATCCATAATGAAAAACTAATACAACTTCGTTTACAATGTGAGGGCCTTTTTGCGTGTGTTAACATTGAGTTATTGAATCCACCAGAAAGAACAAGTCTATCCTCTGATGGAAACTCGCTTCATTTTCCATCTTGCAAACAATAAGGCTCTACACCCTGCACCATACACCAGAACATTATATATCTAATAATATATCTTGTCCCTTGACATTCAAACTCATAAATATTTAAGAAGCCTATGATAAAATGTTTAGAGAATTGTGTAGATCCCCACTTGTAATGTATCAATTATAATAAATTATGTTTCCATTACTAAAAAATCTTATAAAAGAATGACCAATTGTCAAATTAGCTTCCAAAAGTTAGACATTTAATAACCAATTAGCAAACATCCTATTACTCTGACTAAAACAATTAGAAATCTCAACCAAGTATAAACAAAAAAATTTGAAACACTTTCATCAAGATATATTCTACCAAATTCATGTGAGTATCTTCCAGCCTTCCTTGGAACCCTTATCACCGAATCATTGAGAATATCACTATCTTTACCATCTACACTCAAAGAACTCATGGGTGGCACCATATTTCCATTTTATTGCTTTGCGATACACTTACCTTAGCTGAACGAACCCTTCTTCTCTTCCTTAACCTCCTTAACCCCTTTGGCCTCAACATCCCCATTGTGTTTGGCACCAAATAACAAACCCACATTGTGCCCCTCTTCCCTACGAAATAATTCCTCCCTCCGATAGTAGCTATGGCGGTTTCCAACATCCAATCCCTCATGCTTCAACATCCCCTCATCCCAAATTTCCAAATGATCCATCTTCAAGTCATTCTCTAACTACCTCTTCTCCTCCTCTATCAACATCTTTGCATAATCCTCCTCATTCTCATCTCTCTCATTATCAACAGTATAGGTATCCCTTGCAGAGGTTGCAAATAGTTCCTCATCAGTCATTGCCCCGGGAACCTGCTTGGACTTCACATGAAGCATCACATGGTGCATATCATAGATTTTGGCCTTCCAAGGCCTGACCATCTCAGTCTTATCCTACCTTCTTCATGTGATATGAGGAACCACTCAGCCTAAGTGACATCAATTCCACTCATGTACATATTTGTTTGCAACAATGCAACAAATTCCTGCACAATATCAACATCAAAAGGCTGAGCCCCAACACTATCCAATGCATTCATGATTTCCTTATCCTTGTGGTAAAACACACATAGAGACCCAGGTTCAACCCTCCTATCCTCACTCCCATCCCCAAGAAACAAAAATCTCTGATCTAATCTTTGAATCGTAAATCCATCAAACCTTGTCAGCACCATATCGACCCTTAATTTGGAACCTCTTTTCCATATCTTGTAAGTATCTGAAGTCACAATGAGGCCAATGAAGGGTATCACAAAACTCTTAAAATGAAATGTGATCTTCCCATAAAACTCTCACATTCGCTTCATGGTAGCCACAACCCCGGGAAACCTCCAACATAATTTCACCTAGGCAAGGGGATGATAATACCTCATAATGATCATAACAATCCCCTCTTCTCATGCAGAAACAGTTTCTTGTAAGGCACTCCAACCCTGCTCATTTTTCAAACTCCAATCTACGACTGTGGCCATGAGCATCTGGGTGGCATGGGAATCCCCCATTTGCATGACTAGGTGTAACGTCGTCTTGTGCCCAGGTACATCTCGCCTACTATAAAGCTAGAAATGCCTGTAGATGGATCTTCATCTAGGAATATAGAGGAAAAGTGGCTAGAGTTTAAAAGAGAACCTTGTAATATTAGGCTTTCATTAGCAGCTGATGGTGTCAATCCATTTGGAGAGCCCAAATATACTTACTTGTTGTGGTCCGTTTTTGTTATCAACAGTAACATTCCTCCATGGATTTTAATAAATAGGGAGCACATCATGTTGACAATGATTGTTAAAGGTATTATTTTTGTTTCGAATGATTTTTTTAAGACAATCACTTCTCATTTTTCTTGTTTGTTTCATAATTATATCTTATATTTTTTTGTTTACTCATATATGTTCAATTATATCTTATATATATTTTTACTCATATATGTAGTTATTTATGTATTGCAATTCAACCAATTAGGTAAGTACCATATCAAAGATATGAATGTATATATCGAGCCACTTATCAATGAGTTAGTGGAGTTATGGAATGATATCACTATGTATGATATCTCTAGACCAATAGATGCACAAAGGGAATTTGAATTCCATGCAATGCTTGTATGGACAATTCATGATGCCCTAAGGCTATCACATTTCCGAGGTATATTATAATGTTACCCTGCACTTTAATAATGTTTAATTTTATGAAGTTCATTTCATGTATGTTTTCTAAATAGTTCCTTCATTTTACATACTTAAAATAATTGATAAAAAAAGTATTCCATCTCTTGCAAGTCTTCAAACAAAGGGTAAATTTTCTTGTCCAGTTTTTGGTCCTAAGATGAAATCTCGTTGTTCAAGAAGCTTAGGAAAGGAGGTGTTTGATGAGTATAGGCACTTCCTTTCTAAGAACCATAGGTACACACGTACCAAAAAACATATTTTCAATGGGAAAGATGAGACTAGACTAAGACAACGGAGAACAACACCTCGTGCATGTAAGTTTTAATATAATAGAATCTCTCAAGCTATGGTTCGAATTGTCTATGTATCAATATACATGATATTTTTGTATTATTTTATATTTTTATGGCATTTTCTTCACTATACTAATTAATAGGTTAGATTGTTATTATAGTATCTTTAATTATGATTCACATTGTAGGTCATCAAGGAATTAATAACAGGGCACTTCCATGGGAATGAAAAGTTATCCCAAGAAATTCAATAGACTCCCCTACTATGAGAATCTATAAATTGTTCATTTGTTTGATACAATGCACATCGGGAAGAATGTAATAGAGACCTTATGGTGAATCTTAGATGGAATGAGAGATAAAGAAAAAATTGTCAAGATATGTAATGACATTAAGGAGACCAACCATGCATTGAAAAATGCGATTCATTCAAATAGTGATGGAGACGGCCAAAATATAAGCGCCCTTGCATGGTTTTTGATAGAGCAACAAATCAAGGATGTTAAAAATGTTATTGAAAAAAATTAAATTTCCAACTAGATTTTCTTCAAACATAAAGAATATCCTAACAAAGAAAGGTGAATTAGGTGGGGTAAAAGCTCATGATTGGCATACGTTCATTAAGGTAATTATTTTAGTGTATATATTTATACATTGGTGAAACATCTTGTTAATTAGTGTTTTTTTTTCTACTAATTTTGGAATAAATAATGACTGATCATTCTTTTTGTTACAATATGTTCTACCTCTATCTCTCTTAGAAACCTTTGACAACAATGTCAAACAAGTTATATATGATCTTGGAAAATACATGAGGTAAGTGGATATTTACGTGCAAAGTGTAATTTTTTCAATAAGTTGTTGTAAAACTTATATTTGATTGCATCTGTTTTACTTCTCATCATGTACTATATTTTTTTTGTTGAAACACGCACATTGCTTGCTTCATTTGTAGATGGTTGTCATCTAAATAAATATATAAAGTATTGGAGGAAACAAATTCCTAGTCTAATGTGTGAAATGAAAAAGTATCTACCTCCAACATCCTTCAATGCATAAGAACACTAACTCATACACCAAGTCGAGGAGATTTAAAAGTGTGGACCTATAAACACAAGATCAATGTGGATGGTTGAGAGGCATTGGAAATCACTGACGCCTTTGGTTAGACGAAGAGCATGTCCTCAGGGTTATATGGTAGAGGGATATATGGTATATCAAACCATGGTTTATATTCGTCAATATAATCCTGAAATAGGAAAAAGTATTAATGTATTGGATCACATTTGGGATGTCAAATCCATGGACAAACTTGAAGGGGAGAACCTATTGGGGAAAGGTAGAATGCGGAAAGTGAGATGGAAGTAGACAAGGGAGATTTATAGTACATTTGTCTTTTTCGTTTTTATTAATATCATACTTATTTAATTTTTAGTCTTCATGCATAATCCATTATTATCAAGTTATAGCATGCTAACCAAATATATATGTGAATTGTTTTATGTTATAATAATGTACAACCGGTTGAGAGTAGGATGCAATACATTTATACATTGCAAACAATATTGATTGGATGAAGTTATGGATTGAACAATGCAAAAAAGATAATAATGGTATGTTATCATGGTATGATGTGTCTACATTGGTCAAAGAAGTTCAATGTAGTGGAGATACCAATCTTACATAGAAGGAAATTAATTTAGCATATGGTTTAAAAGATTACTAGGGAAGCATATTCACCCATACTACTTAATTTTTCTTACAATTATATCAATTCATTTGGCATGTTTTTTCTTAATTTATAAAATTTTCTATTATAAATATGATTATCAATTGAAAATGATTTTTTATGTGTTTGACATATTGTAGTTGAAATGCCACAACAAAAGTGGTGCGATGGCCGCAAATTTCACATCGGAATATTGGATGAAAAGATGAAAACTTATGATAGTGGGATAAATGCAGTTTATTAGGTTATCAATGTTGCCTCTAGAGGTGATAGACATTCATAAGTCTCTGATAATCGATACTATGATTATCTGTATGACAAACTTGAATGTGACTTTAAATTCTTCAAGTTAGTTGTGTTTGATGTCAAATGGTTCAAGCTATGAATTTGTGAATGTGGCCCTCATAGAACTGTTATTGAGCATGCTAACATAATTGCAATGGTTGATATAAGGAATGTTGAGCCATGATCAAAGCCATATGTTCTTCCAAGCCAATGTGAACAGGTATTTTACGTAGATGTTCTAGGTAAAGCGAGTTTGTCATATTTTGTTAGATATGATCGCAAAGGAAGGCCCATAAAGTATAATGTAGTGGAAGAAAATAAAATTGAATAATAAGATGATGTAGAGGAGTAGGAGGTTCATACAGTGTCAGAAGAAGACATCAAAGAAGTTCAAGGAATATATGTTAATCAAGACAATGTTAATTTGGACAAACTAGATGATATTGACATTGTGTCATATGAAGAACTTGAAGAAGTTGAACCAAATGTAGAACAACACGTTCCAGGTGATGATATATATGATGATGTTGATGATGTTGAATCCTTTGAACATAAATTATGGACTGGATGATACAAATGATGATTTGGATGAGGAATAATATTAATGATATTGTTTTGGGCAAATTTTTTGTTTCTTCAAACACCTAACCCTCTAGACCTAGTAGCTAGTCTAGAAACAACAGACAAAGTAATTTGTCACTTTTCCTATAGTTAACAGATAAGAGAAATAAGAATAAAGGTACCAACCTATAACTTTCTCTCGACCTCTCTCCCCTTTGACCGATTTCGCCACCCCTTTTCGTACTTAACTCGCTTGGAAAGTACCTGCACACAAGCCGAGACAGAAACCCATCAAAGCATACAATAATGATCTATTAACTAAACATATCATAGAATCCAGAATACGATATACATCATATAAACACATGAATGGAAAAAGCTTAGAACTCTTTATTGATAAAATGAAAGATTACAACCCATGAAGATTCATGCTCGATTCAGTGTTTTATAGAAATTTTGAATAATATAACACTTATTCACAGAGATTATCCTGATTATACACTATTTGCGGAATGCATGCATAATACATAACCTCCTCTACCATTGATCATCAATTTTGCGGAATCAGAAACAATCGCATGCCAACATTGAAACATCAATCACACATATCAACACAGTATGTACCGGGGAAAGCATACAGCTGAAAACCCCCAACTATCTGTATATTATATTGATTGAGAACATGTAACAATACATAGTACAATACTCCTCACAAGTACTCAGTACTATCTCCACCTGCTACACACAAACTAGCTCAGATCTGAATGAATCACAGGTTCAAATCTCCTCCGCTGCTTTCCTGCCTCCACTGTGCAATCCTGCATGAGAACACTGATCTTCCAAACTCGTATTCACTTGGTTTGTACTGCGCAATCCTCATTGGAAATCTCCATCATTGATTGTGCAAATCTCATGCACAACTCTAGTCACAACTGACAGTTGTCTTGCCCTTTCACTCACCTCTAACACTTGTCTCCACTGAATTGTCCATGCACTGAGTTAACTGATGTATTCTTTAGTTGATTTATGAGTTAATAATTAGTGAATTAATTAATAACTAATTCACACCACTCATCACTAGTGTATTTGTTAGTTAGACTAAATACAACTAGTTCAACTAGTCAAACAGAACACAACTCCATCAACTCCTCAATCAACTCCACCAAAACTCAATCACTTGAGTTCTAACTGAAGTCTATCATGCAATAGCTCAAATAACCCATAAGAAAAGCATATTTCCTTCTGGCAGTTGTATGTACCACATCTGTAGCTCGAACTGAAGTGCTCCAAGAGGATAAGATAATGTTTATAGTCCAAATATTATTAAGAGCTAATAATATTCGATTGTTCTATTTTTAGACTTGCAGTCTAAAAATAGACTCCGCCCATATGTCTAAAAATATAGGTCCATCTATTTTTACCAACATGACCAATCATCCACAAATAGCATCCTGCAACTCATAGACTATGATCCATATGTCTAAAAATAGACATAGTCTAAAAATAGACTTTACGCCAAAAATAGCTTGCAGGACCACTTAGTGAGGTGACTTCTTTTCACTAAGCTCCATCATCTTGTTACATTTTCAACATGTCTTCCTTCCAGTTTCAAACCCTTCTCTCCTCATGAAGCAACAATTCAACATCATTATAATACTCTTACTAATCTCATTCAAACAACATTTCCTTAGCTCAAGAAATTCCAACCTATACTAGCCTTTGAATGCATGGTCAATTTATAGCTGAATGGATGAGGTTAAGCCATTAATGGCCCTCATGAATGCTTTTCCAAAATTGGGAAGTGGTTCCATGGAGGAAGGGATAATGGATTAAGGTTCACTCATCCTCTTCCTCATCCAAAAGCGAGCCCAATCCATATAAAAACTTCTAGAATCATCCATTGGATGAGGAATCCAATGGATTCATTTCAAAAATTCGATGAATCTGGCTCACCGCAGGTGAAACAAAGGCCAACTACACTATAGTGCACCCAAATAGTGCTATTCTTGCAATGCAATGCAGCCTGATAAAGGGCCACCTGCGCTGATCTCTCTAGGGGCATTTTTTGGATGAATGGTGACATGAAACTCTTGGGAGACAAGCATGATGTAGGTTAACTTCATTAGGGAATGAAAACAACTGAATTAGGGATTGATGGACCCTAATACTATGGATCTGGAAGCTGGGGTTGATGTGCCCAAATTGACCTGTAACAGTTGCCCCCTAAAGCATGAAGTCAAAAATAAACATGTCGAGTAAGATGCTTTACCACTTGGAGAGAAGGTTTCGAAGTGGACGGTGACCTGTATCAGTTACAATACAAACATCATGATACTTTTATTTTTTCTCACGAACTAGCTGAGGGAAGGCATACCCATGCTTAGCTTATAAACTTTCATTACATGTACAAATATAGTTGTGTACAGATGTAGGCCCATGAATGGATGACCATGAATGTAAGGCCATTGTACATTTGATATTGTACTCCTGAAAATATATCATAGCCCAGATGGATGAAACTAGATCCAGGGTCTTCAATCTCGTCCAATCTTTCACTCAAGTACAAGTCTAACCATCTGAATAGATCATTTGAAGTCAAACATGGAGATACATTGTCTGATTACCAGCCAATGATGTAAGTCATTAACAGACGCGAGAGGAATCACCGATAATGATAATGACCCTCAAGGTACTGCAGTACATTTCTCATGGTGTGAATAAATGATTTGATTTCGAACACCAAACAAAGTCTTTTGGTCGAAGGCCATTGATGTCAACCTATTGCCAGAAGCGAGAAACCTGCCATTGATGTATGCAAGCCTCAAGGTACTAAATGGGTGTTTCTAAGTCAACTTCTTAGATGATGTGCTGATGTCAACAAGAAGCGACTCATCGCAGGAGGGCCTCGATGTATCCCACATCAATGACACGAAACGAGGTAAATGATCTTTGGAGATGAAATATAGACTGACGACATAAGGTTTAGGAATGGCGGGCATGAAAATGAAGGTTTAGTATTGTGAAGGATGAAGTTTTAAACTGAATGACTTCTCTTGAACATATCGGCGACATTGAAGTGAATTGGTAGCATTGACCCAAAACAAAGTGATGGATGGTATGATAGAACAATGGTGTGAAAACCATCAAGCTGAATGACCCAACACACATAGTCACGGTGATGAGGTGAAAGTGTCATGTTCAAGAGTGACCTGCTACCATAAAGTTTTCTCAACTTTTTCCCATTTTCCCCAGTCATTTTTGACTAGTACCTCTTTATTTTTATCAATCCTGAGGAGGATAACATATGCTTGTTGTATAATTTTACCCTTCGGGTGAATCCATTGCTATTCGATGTTTTAATGAGTCTAGTGAAGGTGAAACTCGATCTTGTCTAGATGGACAAGTTTGTCTCTATTTAATGTTTTTAACGAGTTTAACGACAAAGATAACTAAGTCCTTTTCACATTTAGAGAGTCTGAAAAGGGACTAAAAGGAAACTCCAAAAGTTCTTTTTCGTAAATTTGTCTCTCAAGTCTGAAAAGCATAAAACAATACAAGATAGAACCTATTGATCATGTTTGACCAACTAGTACCTTTTTCGTAATTAATCTATCTAAGTCCGAAGAAGAGATAAAACTATACTTAGTAGATATTGATTCTAATCCATTAACGAGCTAGAAACGATAAACGCTCGACAATGTTTTCATGGTTAGAGAGTTTGAAAGGAGCTTATAGAGGACTCCACTTTGAGGAATGAGTGGTTTCTAGGATAGCAACTAGTTTCAGTGATGTTGGAACTTTTCAAAACATGTTGATTATGTGAAGAGGATGGCTAATAAGACCACTCATTCCAATTGTTCCTCAAAAATGGTAAAACAACCAAGTGAAAGCATATGATCAGCCAAAGAGATGGTGGTGATGGAATGAAGACAACCAAGGCTCATCTGATAGAAAAGGCTGATAGAATGGCAATCACAAGGGTTAAAAATGGAAATGGGTTTATTTTTAGACAAGCTTGAACCATAGGGAACTATGCTTGGATTCAGTTTCATGTTTACACAAGCTTGAAAAAAAAAACTATGCTTGGATTTAGTTTCATGTTTACAAAAGCTCGAAACGAAAAACTATGCTTGAATTCAGTTTCATTTTTACACAAGCTTGAAATGAAAAATTATGCTTGAGATTTGTTTTCATGACCCCAACATGATAAAAGGGAGAGTCTCTTGTAACCAAATGGAAGTCGTTGTGGTGAAGCAGGACGATTATCCAACACTTTTTTAGCTTTGTCCAGATAGGGACAAAGGTGAATGGGGTAATTCCCTTCACATAACCTACATTGAAACTTAACTTTACCACTAGGTGCGTGCCCCCCAAGCTTCATTACATTCACCTAAGTAGACTGCTCATGGCTATCAAGTGGATGGAATGAAGGTTCATTTATGAGATCAAGTGGAAGAATCGACTGGGATTTTACGAGATCTAGTCAAAGACTTGACTTGGAACTTTGCTCCAGGGGACCTTGTTTCATTTTTTAATGAGCTTGACACAAGACAAGGAACTCTGCTTAGATTCCTTGTTTCATTTTTCAATGAGCTTGACACAAGACAAGGAACTATGCTCAGGTTCCTTGTTTCATTTTTTAATGAGCTTGACATAAGATAAGGAACTATGCTCGGATTCCTTGTTTCATTTTTGAATGAGCTTGACACAAGATAAGGAACTATGCTCATGGACCCTCATGGACCTGTTTCATTTTTTAACGAGGTTGACACAGTAAAAGAACTATCATCATATTCCTTATTTCATTTTTTAACGAGGTCGACACAAGACAAGGAACTATCCTCAAATTCAATCACAACTCATAAGAGGTCATGAAGGAGAGATCTGGTTCCAATGCCCCCAGTACATGATGTACAACATCACTGAATTGATCGTCAGTTGATGTAGGTATGGAACAGGTTGCCACATAATTAACCCATGGCAGGGATGATACCATCGGTACAAAATGATCATTCAGGGAAGATGGTTGACTAGGAACCATATTTGGACTGGGAAATGAAAGCTGGTCAACGATGACAATCTTGCCTTCATGCGGGAAACAAATCACTCGAAAGATTGTTGAAACAATAGCTCCCATGCCATAAACATAGTTGTGCCCAAGAAGTAAATTGTAATCTAAAGGGCCTAGGACTACCATCACGTTCAGATAAACAGTTTTTCCTCCCAAAGTAATGGGTAACCGAGGGAGGATCCCTAATGGTTGGCTGGTTCCTCTATTAAAAGCCAACAAATTCTGGGTAACAGGCACAAGCAGTGCCAAACCGAGTGCTTGCCAAGCAGTTGAGGAAATGATACTCACTGATGCACCTTCATCTATAATAGTGCTAGATACAATGATATTACAAACATGTACTATGATCTGGAAAGGCACATAAGCAGGAAGACAGAATCCTGTTAGTCGATTCCAATCAAAGGAAGTGACTAGACTACTTGGAGGGGATACCATAGAAATGGGAGAATTAGCCCCTTGAGTTACATGAACGAGAGGATTTTCCTCCTGTCTTGATGGAACAGGAGGATTTCCCCCAAGCTCATTTGAATCTAAAGAAACAAAAAGAACCTGAGTGGTATCATTTTCACTCTCTTCGGGAAAGGTATGATTTACTGAAGTGAAATCAGGTCAACTACTACCTCGACCTGTTGATTTGGGTTGGGTATAGACTCAGAGGATTCACTTTCAGAGAGAGTGGATTTGACCGACAATTGATTTGAGTTAGTCAATTCATCAATTAGTGAAGGATTAAGGGATAGTTTCTTGTAACTAGATGGAAGTCGTTGCGGTGAAGTAGGACGATTATCCAACACTCTTTTGGCTTCATCCAGATAAGGACAAAGGTGAATGGGATGATTCCCTTCACATAACCTACGTGGAAACTTAACTTCACCCTTCTTTCCATAAACTTTACTATCACTAGTTGATGGTGTATCACCAACATGATCTCGAGAAGTTGATGACACAGGATGATGTGAATGAGAAGACCATTCTTCTAGGATCTGAGGAATATCAGGAAAATTTCGAAGAAGATGTTCTCCCACACAAATTTTGCATGGATATCAAACTTTGTGAGGCTTGATGGACATTTTCTCATCAAATGTTGCATTTAAAGAAATGGTCGCTTGGTTTCCCCTTTGTTGAACTTTCTTATTCTTCTTCTTATTCTTCCCTTTCTTCTTCTTTTTAGCTACCTGGTTACTAGTACCAATACTTTCACCAGGTGAAGAGGAAGAAGGGGAGAAAGAAACAACCGAGGAAGAAGGAAAATGGTCAACTTTAGGATCAACTGGAGGTTGATTTTGTCCAGTTGGAGGTGTATTCAATTGCAGAGAAAACACGACATTTTGAACCAAGGAGGTTGAAAACAACCATACTGGCAAGCCAATGGTAAATCCCGGAAGGGGCAATGTAGCCATATATGGAGCACCAATATTTCCAAATGGAGGAAAAGGACTAGGATTCCCATCAAAAGGAATTCTTTGATTGGTGGACTCCAGATTTGTCACCATATGTTTCAACCTAAGATCAACTAAGGAGTGAGCATGGAGGATGTTATCCACAGTCAATTAATTTTTATGACACTGGAACACAACTTTGCTTTTTCATTTTTAAAGAGTCGAGAAAAAACAAAAGATGACTCTAGTCGCTTTTGATGTTTAATGAGCCTGAAAGGACAAGTTCTCAGATGATCCTTTTACTTTTAAAGAGTCGAAAAGGAACGAAAGTGACTTCTCTACAGATTCTAGACAAGAGGGTTTACCAGACTAATCGCAAAACTGCAATATACACCTTGGTGATAAATGAAAGAGAAATTACCGAGGACTTTACGTACGACAATCAATCTTCCTGAATGTTGTGTTCGATGCATTGCAATCGGTAAGGTAGAAGACTCAACTTCCTAGGGATAAAGGATTTCAACCTATTGGTGTCTCCCATCATATACTCGATGGTACAGGGAGCACAAGTCTGTACTAGCACTTATCAAATCAGAGAGGAGGAATCACCCAACCTCAGTGAAAACGACAGCCACTAGGTTTAAAGACGTTGGAACACGTCTCTAGCGTAGACCTCTAGATGTTTTTCATTAAGTTCCAATGCGTTATTAGATTAATGATGTAAATTTTAGGTTGATCTTGCTTAAAATTTGCCTTTGAAGGTTCACCACGAGATGTTTTCCAAAATTCATATGAATGCAACTAGAACGAGAAGCACTCTTTCCATTTAATTTCAACAATGAAAATCCTTGCTATGAGGGATAAATCATACATGTACTTTTTGAACAAACAACAAAGAGCACAAACTAATGCAAATCCCTAAACCATTCCTTTCAAGCATTCACAAAATTTAATATGCACAATGCATGTTTTTCTTTTCAGTTTCTCTTAATGTGAATGATGCAATAAGAAAAACTAATGCACAAACGATTCAGAGCTCTTCTCATAAAAAATGATGATTTGTGACAATTTCTTTTAAAGGGAAAGGAAGACAGTATGACACTTTCGATTTTAAAGAAATGAATATTTTCGACACTTTAAATGAAAATACAAATCAAATGCACACATCAATCAATCGATCTTTTATGAATGAAGACTTTACAACAATTTAGTTTTTGAAGGAAAAGACGACTTTACGACACTCTCTTTCAACAAAGATCAATCGACCAAAAACTAACTTTGAATATCGACTGATAATGACAAAGAAAACATTAAAGAAACATTAATCAATCCAATCAAAGTAGGGCTGGCTAGCTAAGGAGATGAAAAGGTTGTTTTCAAAGATAAGACATCATTTATTTTCAGCAAGCAATCAGAAAATTTTTGGCAAAAACTTAATCCAAAGGTGGGAAATCAACTTGAGGTTGATTAGCGCAGGTCACAGAGGGGCTAAATGCGCTGCAGTGCACTGGCTCTCACTAAAGAATTCACCGATTTCAATGATTTCAAAACTGATCAGTGTAGGTCAAAGAGGGCGAATCTACATTGATCAGCACAGGCTAAAGAGGGCAAAATTGCGCTGATTAAAATATTCCTTTGTTAATCAGTGTAGGTCAAAGAAGGCCTAAGTGCGATGCAGCACACTGTCTCTAAGGCTAGCCTGCACTGATTCTTGTGCAACCACTCAAGAGTCATCTAACCTCAAATTTTGACCAAAATTCAATGCAAAAGGCTGAATTACAACAAGTAAAGTATGTCAAGGTGTCTAAAGAGGTGGATAAGCTACTAAAAGGGTTAAAACACTTACCAGTATGGTCACCATTTTGTTTTGGGAAAATTTAGTGTTTCTTCAAATGCCTAACCCTCTAGACCTAGTAGCTAGTCTAGAAACAACAGACAAAGTAATTCGTCGCTTTTCCTATAGTTAACAGATAAGAGAAAGAAGAATAAAGGTACCAACATGTAACTTTCTCTCGACCTCTCTCTCCTTTGACCGATTTTGCCACTCCTTTCCGTACTTAACTCACTTGGAAAGTACCAGCACACAAGCTGAGATAGAAACCCATTAAAGCATACAATAACGATCTGTTAACTAAACATATCATAGAATCCAGAATACGATATACATCATATAAACACATGAATGGAAAAAGCTTATAACTCTTTATTGATAAAAGGAAATATTACAACCCATGAAGATTCATGCTCGATTCAGTGTCTTCCTTCCAGTTTCAAACCATTCTCTCCTCATGAAGCAACAATTCGACATCATTACAATACTCTTACTAATATCATTCAAACAACATTTCCTTAGCTCAAGAAATTCCAACCTAGACCAGCCTTTGAATGCATGGTCAATTTATAGCTGAATGGAGGAGTTTAAACTATTAATGGCCCTCATGAATGCTTTGCCAAAATTGGGAAGTGGTTCCATGGAGGATGGGATAATGGATTAAGGTTCACTCATCCTCTTCCTCATCCAAAAACGAGCTCAATCCATCTAGAAACTTCCAGAAGCATCCATTGGATGAGGAATCCAATGGATTCATTTCAAAAATTCGATGAATCTCGCCCACCGCAGGTGAAACAAAGGCCAACTACACTATAGTGCACCTAAACAGTGTGATTCCTGCAATGCAATGCAGCCTAATAAAGAGCCACCTGCACTGATCTCTCTAGGGGCATTTTTTGGATGAATGGTGACATGAAACTCTTGGGAGGAAAGCATGATGTAGGTTAACTTCATTAGGGAATGAAAACAATTGAATTAGGGATTGATGGACCCTAATAATACGGATCTGTAAGCTAGGGTTGATGTGCCCAAATTGACCTGTAACAGATATCAAAATGTTGAAAAGTATGAGATATGTATTCATATGTTTTCAGTTGGTTTGTTCTCTTTTGTTCACCTTAAATTTTTTATTTCCTAGTTTTTTATATTTGAATAATGTTAGTGTGTTTCTTTCAAATATATTATAGTAGATAGATTGAGTATTGGGGAATTGAGAGTGATTTGAGTGGGGGAGGGAGGGGTCATATGAGCTTCCATCTTCATGTGGATGGCCTTGTTTAGTAGAGAATATATTATTTTTGAAACAAAGAGAAGCTCCTTTACGTTTATACCACCATTTCCAATTTTAACTTTGGTTCATCTAATAATTTCCAAGGTTTTCCATTTACTAATTATTAGTGGAAATTACACTTTAACTTCACATAGACTAACTTGTGAATGGGTCTTGTTGCTGCACAACTAGCAGGCCTGGGGAGTAGGCCAAGGCTTGGATGCACAAACAAAATTTAGGACTAAGCCCCATTGTCACCACAACCTAAGTCCCCTTCTCTTCTCATATTTCAACCGACGGGAGGATTCTTGTTCCCTACTTGTGATAGGTGAGTCTTGGACAAGTCTTAAAGTAGGGCAAGGATAGTTCATTCGGTGGAAAGATACACAAAAGGCTTAATCCATTGGAATAGGCTTCATCATCATCATCGTCATCATCAACATAATTTATATGAAAAGGAATGATGCCTCAATGAGTCACACATAGTTTATTGTATGTCTCTTATGTTCTTACGTCCAATATTTAAGGATGAGTCCCCATGAATGTAAAAATGATGGCTAGCTAGGAACCAATTATCATTGATGTCAATATTATTGTTACTTGTTTTGGGTCCACCCCTAAGTAACAATCCACCACTTAACATTTACCAATTAGTTGAAATTATGCTTTAATTAATTGACCCCACACAAAGTGACCTGTGAAAGGGGCCAACATTGAAAATTTTCAACTTCTGCTTGTATGCATTGAAATTTGACATGGTTATAGTAGATACATGCGTTGATGATATGGGAGGATTTGAAGATGCAAATGTGACTCACACAAATAATTAGATAAACAAATGATAAAATTATGACATAAATGTAAAGGAGATAAAATTATCCATCTAAAATATCCATGTTATTGAGTGCTTACTATGTTATACCTTGAGACCTATTCTTGGTTCATAACTAACCTATTCATGGTGACTATATCCCTCCTGGATGTGAAATTTAAGCTACAATGATCATATGTGTTGGTTCAATGAATTAGCGATAGTTATTGAGACTGAAAAGCACCTATTATCACTGGAGGTTGTTATCTACTTACCTAGACTTTGATGAAGGAGCCAAGACTCATTTGAATTACCAAAAACAAAAAGAATTAAATATACATCTAAAAAAAGGGGGCCACTAAAGCCACCCTTTATCTTTTCTCTCGTGACCACATGTCTTAATCTTCATTTGTGGAGATGGCAACAATAAGTTGAATAGTTGACAAATAAATGTCATATTTTGGCCCCATTTTTACTAGTGAATTTAATTTTCTGGCATTTTCCCACACAATCAATACTATTTATGGACAACCAAAAATTAAAAAATTGTAATTGAATATACAAAACCATTTTAGGCTCTCTAAAAAATTGCAATTGAATATACAAAACCAACATTCTTCAAGGTTTGACATGCTAAGAAACATGTTGGTGCATGAACTGATGTTTCACACCTATCTTAATCAATGTTATGCACAAATTCAACCTTTATTTTTCTTTATTTGACAAGTTCATCATTTATTGATGTATATTCCTCCATTTCCTTTTCATTATTATTTTCCAAGGTGAACAATTTTGTTTCTTGAAATATATTCCATTTTGACCATTTGTTTTTATAACCAAAGAAAAATCGTTTTTCTCTTATTTCCTCCATTTCGTTTTGTGATATTATAGTAGATTGAGGTATCATTTTGTTATAAACCCAAAAACAATCTCTTATTCCTTTAATGCTTCAATGTTAGCATTTTGTGTAGCCTTATTCTTTGCTTGAATATGACATGGAAATTGCATATCTCCCATAACATTTTCAAGATGTTTTAGGATAATCCCATATTTAATGTCTTATTTTAATCCACCTATATAAGATCTCAACAAATTCTCTTCACTTGTGTTACCCATACTTATGTCCAATACTTGAAATTATGAGTTATTTTCTTCAATGTGATCTAATTTCTTGATTCTTATCAGTGGGCTGAATTAGTCTTGCTTCAAAACATTCTCATTTGTGCTTCTAATTCTCTTGTAAATACACCCCAAGTAGAATGATATGAATGGGGATTCCTTTTAATTACCCATTGATACCATTGATAAGGTTTTATCTCAAATTTCAAAGTTTCAAAGTGAATCCTTTCCTTATAATCCACAATATTATGCAATTTAAAATATTTCTCTATTTGGCTCGCCTAGGAAAATACATGTGTTCCATAAAACTTCCTTAATTCCACCTTGTGAAGGTTCACTCCTTTTAGAAATTATCGATAAGTAACTCCATTATTAGAGTTAAACCCTTTGGAAATTTCTTATTATTTCAAAGTTGTTCACCCTAAATGCTACTTTTATTTTCACGAGTCCTTTAATTATAGTATCAATTTTAGGAAGCCTCTCCTTCAAGGTTTCTATAGTTTGTTCCATATTTATTTCAAATTGTTCATTATTTTATTTCATCTTTTCTTCCATCTTATGTTTTATTTCATGTTGAGATTCAACCAAATCCACCATTTTCATTGAGTTGGCATTTAATTCATTGATTCAACTTTCCAATTTTGATAAATGGTTTTATATATATTCATATTATTCATGAGTTATGGAGGAGCTTTTTGGAGGTTTGATTAACAAATCCAATTTTGTATCTTTCTTTGGAGCCATGGGAAAGAATTATACACTAGAACATATCTCTAAATAAATAAAAAAATTGAGTCTGCTAACCTTATGAAAGCTCTTAAAATCACCTAAGCTTCTAAAATAAATATCTTATGAATTATAAGGACTCAAAATTTAATATTGTATAAAAAAATAAATTAAAATAAAAAAAAAAAAAAAAAAAAAAAATAAAAATTAAAAATTAAAAAAATATATAATTAAAAAAACAAATTAAATGTATTGTATTGTTTACATTACATTTTAACATATCTACACCCAATTTGGCTTCCAACTTGATAGGGTCAAGTAAATTTAAAACGTGGTTTCATTGTGTTACTCCACCCGTGGCAATTTCATGGTTTCATTGTGTTACTCTTCCTGTGGCGATTTTGTAGTTTCATTGTGTTACTCCACCTGTGGAAATTTCATGGTTTCATTGTGTTACTCCACCTGTGGTGAAATCGAGCTCTGCATTTTTCTTTTTTGCTTCAAACCCTAATGTATTCTAGAAATTCATTGTAGATTCAAACTGCTAATTGTAATTTACTAAAAAAATAGACTTGAATTTACTCTACTTGTTAGTTGAAACAATTAAACGATAACGAAATCACGAAGCATATAAGAGAAAGAATTAATTAAACACATTACACAATGATTTCTTGGGGAAAGCCACAACTAAAAACCCCTTCTATCTGTATATTGCATTAGTCAAAAAACATGAGAAGATTACAATGCTTTTCTCAAGCCCAAGCAACCTCTGCACTATCTCTATTAGTCTCACTACTTCCTAGACAATCCTAGGCCGATACGTAACCAATTTCTCTCTTGCCCAAGTCCCTATTTCCTTTCATTGTTTCCTTGGGAATTATCCCACTATTAATTAGGGAAATTCTTCAAAGGAATTGTGCAATCCATCATAGGCCTTCCTCTGACTACATGAATGTTACACAGCATTTTGTCATTGTCCCTGTACTCCTCATTCCATGATCCTGGACGACCTCTACAATGAGCTCTACATGCTTTCCCATCATGAAGAAACTCCCATTGTGTCCCTATTCATGAGCAGAACAATTCCATTTTGCCTCATTTCCCAAAAATTTTCTGTTTACCCACAGTTTACAAGACCGGTGCTAATGACTTCTGTCCTTGTCGCGCCAATATGCAGGGATTACAACTATCCCTAGCGTTGATCAGATCGACTGAGCCCTTTCTCGGTTGTTCTGATCCTCTTTTGGAAAGTTTTTTAAATATGGAGCCGAAGCTTCCAACTCTAGAAGCTTCATAACAGAAGTCTGGTAAATGGTTAGGCCGGATGGAGTCGAGGAGGTCAGTGTGGGCTCCTTTCCATTATTAGGATGGAACTAATCCAAGAGATAAGGCCTTCTCCCATGAGAAGAGGAACCATCTCCCATCTATCCAAGCTATAAAAACCTCTTTTTTTTCCCAAGCAAAAGCTAGTTTTTAGTTGGGAGTTAGAATAATGAGCAAGACATCTATAGTTTGAAGTTTCCTAGTGTATGTTTGAAGGAGAATAGTGTTCTTGGGTGCTATATGAGACTAGAGGGAAAGAGGCCTTAAAACCTCTATTGTTGGGGTTTTCCATGAAGTGCTAGCAGAAGTGTGGGAACCTGGATACGTCAGAGGAGACCAACAACGTCAAGGCACTGGTTGTAATTTCTTTTTGATTTATATAAATGCAACTATGGATTGATTTCCTACATGAATTTTCATTTTACATATTTATGGCTTAATATTCCTTGACCTGTTAAGTAGGCTGAATACAATATTATATGCTATTACATTTGTTGTTTTCTGTTGTTTGCTTGTTTCAGGTGTGTGAAGGAAAGAAATAAAAGATAGTTGGAGTGAAGAAGCAGGATCATCACCAAGCACAATAGTGTTTTAAGAGGTAGGCCCTCTTAATTGATTCTAGCCTAAGGAAATCTTCCATAGATTGTTTGTTTGTGACTAGACCCGCTCTCTCTGGCTAGAGGAACTTTTGTGTCCGCACTTAGAATTTATCTGCATCACAAATTGGCGACTCCGTTAGGGACCCAATCCTTATGTTTGATCGATTGTAATTTCATAGTTTTGTGTGAACTTTTCTATTATCACTATTTCCCTCTAGTGTTCTCTGCTTTGCTTGGTTTACTACTCTGAGTCTGAAATTTACAATAACAAGTCTGGTTTTTACCTTCTGAAATTTTATTTTTTCCTTTGAATCCTCGGCCAGCTTGGTTTTTTCTAAAATAGTCGTGCTGATCGGATCGAGTTTCTCAAAAATAGTCGCGCCAACCCCATTCTGGCACTTGTTGTCAGTTAGGCAATCATGTTGATGCCTGTAGATGGAGATTATGGTTTTCTCGAGATCTCAACCAGTGTGTCTTGCTCTCCTGATTTCTACCTCTTAGCTTGTTTTAGGCTATTTCTCCTTACTGGAAAGCTTGATTTGGCTTGGTTTATGTGCTTGTTGGTTCGTCATATTTTGCTTGATTTCTTGAGTCTTTGGATGGTTAGTGGCTCTAGGACATCTAGGTTGTCATCCATCCCACTGATTGTGAACTCATTGAGTCAAGTTATTGGTGAATTTACTCCTTGCATTTTGTTTGTAGTTCTCTTATTGCTTTGATCTCCATCATTCAAGTTTGAAAAGTTTCGTTTGATTGTTTAAATGTATCTTTTCCAACATAGATCATGTTTCTTGTCTTGTTTTTGGTAGAGTCATTGAATCATTAGTTTGGAAGAAGTTCTTTTTGTGTCTTTTCATTTGTTTAAGGATTGATTGTCTCGAAACATTTTTCATTGAAGTGTTTTACAAAAAATCCCTTTTTGTCATTTCATGAAGAGTACACAATTCTAGTTTGTTGCATCAATATGTTACATTAGTTAGCATCATTGAAGACTAGAGCTACGTTTGCATTTGAAAAGAAAAAGAATTCTCTTTACCTTTGAAAGGACTGCTTGAAGTGCACTTGTTAGGAAAATAGGAATTGGGAAGAGATTTTTTCATTATTTTTGTTTTCAAAAAGTAAAGTAGTGAAAAAATCATTTTGCTTTCAGTTGCTTTGTTGTTTGCATTTGATTGTCTTTTCTACCCTCTCTAGTGTAAACAATTCATCGAATGAAAGAGTCTTGTCTCATTTAGATGCATACAGGATTTTTCGAGTCACATCGTTAAGGCTCGAAAACCGAGATCTAATTCAAGATAAACTTTAAAATGAACTTAATTAACCTAAGGTGCATTTGAAACCTAACAATCACATCTAGAAGGTATAGGCTAGAGATGTGTTCTGACGTCTTTAAACCTAGCAACTGTCGTTTGCTTCGGCACTAGACAACACTAGTACGAACTTGTGCTCCCCGTACCGTTGAGTATATAAAGGGAGACCCCACTAGGCTATAATCCTTTATCCATAGGAAGTTGAGTCTGCTACCTTGTAAATGTGATACACCGAACACAACATTTAGGGAGATTTCCTGCCTGTATTTCTCGGTTCGTCAGTAGGTATTCTGCAATTCACGGTTACCTGGTAATCCTTTTTACCTTGATCGTCTTGAGTAGTCATTTGATATTTTTGACTCTTTAAGCTTAAAATATCATCCAAGCACTTTTCTTTTCAATCTTGCTTGAATCAAAAGTGATAGAGTCACCTTTGCTTCTTTCTTGACTCTTAAAACGTGAAAGAGCACTAATTTGTTTATGCATCTTAAAAAATTGTTGCCCACGATCTCATAACATCCTTGTTAGTCTTTTCAAGGCCAAATTGTGAGTATTCCATTTAAAGTACCTTTAAAGCCTTGGAATTTATCACTCTTTTCCTGTTATTTGAGGTGAAGACATCGTGGCTGAACCATCCAATTCACGTAGTTCGTCTTCCTCTCCTCCATCTGAAAGATTGTCTGAGGAGCCATTTCCTGAATTACTGCAGTCACTTGAGGACCAAGGTGTTGAACTTGGAATTGTTGTGAGCATTCAACCTTTGTCATATCGTCCTCCACCTCCCTCAGATACTAGGTCACTTTCTGATATTTTCCCAGAATCTCTGGATAACCCTATCCAAACTCCTGAGAGTCAGCCGACTCCTGACAGTCAACTTGGACTGGTTGTTTATCCTCTGAATCCTTTGTTCGACCCTATTGTGATATCACACAACGTTCGTATAGTCCGTAGGATCAGCCAGGTATTCCTTTGGAATTATCCCCTCAAACATCTTCGGTCGTTCATCATTGCTTGTTTCCACCCATGGAATGCGAAGGAAAATTTCCAGTCTCCTCTCTGGGTCACTCAGAGGTTTCCACTCCACACACATTCAAAGAGGAAGAATATCAATTTCCTCCTGAAGATTTCCCCTACATGGGAAGCATTCCCATTAGTGTTTATCGGAACTTACCTCCTAATTATGTGACTTTAGCACAGTTGGTCTAAGGTACACCTAGTGCCTCTTCACTTTATCATAATCCTGTTTGGGCATCTAGCGCTATACCTACCATGAGTCCGTTCATTCAGAATCTGACCCCCCAACAGATGTTGATTTCTGCAGTTACTTCAGTCCTAGTGCAAGCCACTATTTTGAACCCTCTTATGTCGTCAGTCCAAGTCACCCAGCCAGTGTAACTGACGGTCTTGAGTCCTACCTCTGTCAATCCTTCAGTCCCTCCAGTAAGTACACAAGTTGTGCCACCACCTGGGGGGATGAATCTGAATGTATCTATGGTGTCAGGCACAACTAATGTGAGTAGTTCACATGCGCACACAGTTGGGTGAACCAACCTTCTTCTGGTGCTATTCAAAACCCTGTTGGTCCTGCTGGATCAAGAAATGTACAGTACCAACAGGTCCAAAATCTCGTTGGTCCATCTGGGTCAAGCAATTTCCACTATCTGCAGCCTTATGAGGCTTAGGTTAAGTACCAAAATCCTTATGTTCCATATGGTTCCCAAGGAACAGTAAATCCACCTTACGTCATTCATCCTGGGTAGTACATTCAGCCTGGTCTGACCACCATTCCCAGTGGCTATGGCCACATACAGTTTAGAAATTTTCAAGGTTTCAATCTAGGAACTATCCAAGTACCCTTGCAGCAGAAAGGACAACCTTTGCAACAACAAGGGAAACCTTTGTTACAACAACGACCATCCATGCAGCATTAGGGTCCTATGATGTAGCAGCAGGGACCACTGCACCAGCCACAGGGGAAACCCTCGTAGTAGTTGCAAAAAACCATGTCACCGCAAATGTAGTATGTTCGATAAACCTCCCAACCTATGTCTTCACAAGGCCAATCTCTGCAGCTGCAGGAACAGCTTTTGCATCTGTGAGGTAAGCCTTCACAGTCGCAAGGCCAACCCCGACAGCAGTAATCCTTATATACATATCAACAGGGTCAACCTTTGCAAGGACAAGGTCAGGGTCAAGTCCTATAGTAGCAGGCCCCAAATCCTCATGTACAAGGGAAACATGTTCAAAATCCTCTTGTCCAAGGACACTAGGTCCAAAATCCTTATGTCCAAGGCCAACAGGTTCAAAACCCGTATGTCCATGGATAACAGGGAAAAAACCCATATGTCCAAGGTCAACAGGCTCAACAGTCTTTTAACCCCTATGTTTCTTATCAACAACCTATGGCTGGACAATTTCAAGGCTTTCAAGGTCAGAATCCTCCTTACAGGCAAGGTAACCTACACAGGGGGAAAAATCAAATGCCTTATGGACAAAACCCTCCACTATGGGGACAAAATCCTTACCAGTTGGTGTAGGTTTTAACCCCGTACAAAAATTACCTGCATACAAATTCTAAAACAAAGAAAATAAACAATGCGAGAGCATGACACATAAAACAAATATATGCAGAGATTTTCCCCTGGATCCCAAAATCCGGACTACCAGATTGATTTTCCATTATGTTCCTTTCAATGTTACAATGCATATATATACATGTCGAAGCATCCAATACCATGGATCGAAAAACCATCGTGTCGAAAACCATGTGCGAAAACCATGCACAAAACCATAGGTAGGTCCGCCCAACCTAATGTAGGCTCCAAAAAAACATTTCCCTTGGACGCTGCCCCAGACCCCGTAGAGGGGGGGTACCTACCCCCCTCAAATCCCTTGGAAA